>NDGN011478225.1:0-24256 GCA_002564285.1 Tympanoctomys barrerae
TGGATCCTTTTAATTGAAACACATTTTCTTTCTTTAACTTAAAAATTATTTGGGCCTTACAGCTGAATCCAAGGTTAGATGAATTCCACTGTGGTATACATCGTCACAAAGGCATAGAACAAGTCCTATTTCCAGGACAGCTAACAGGAAGTTGATTCTTAGAGGAAATCTGTGGTGAAAGCTTTTGAAAGGTTTTAATATTTTTGGTATGTAAAACAAATTATAGAAAAATTACAAATGTGGTTCAAAGAGCTTTTTTTCATATTTTTCCTATTTATTTATTGGATACAGCGTCTTGCTATGCAGCTCAGACTCATAGTGATCCTCCTGTCTCAGCCTCCCCAGTGCTGAGGTTATAGGCATGTACAACTATGCTGTGTTTCAGTGGCTGGCAAGGCATGAAGTACTAGGGATTGAACCTGAGTCCTTGTGCTTGCCAGGCAGATACTTAGACTGCCGAGCTATCTCCCTGGCCAGAGCTCTTATTATTTGTTCAGATGTTAACATGGGTGGTCAGCTTTCCCTTGCTATGACAAAATGTCTGAGAAAAGGCGATTTACAAGGAAGAAAGACTTATTTTGCCTTGTGGGTTCAGAGGTTTAGGCAGTCGCTTAGTCTGATAGCCTCATTGGGCCTGGGATAGCCATACAGGGTGGGGGGAGGAGGCTTGTGGTCTCATGGCTCAGAGAGAGAGAGAGAGAGAGAGAGAGACAGACAGACAGACAGACAGACAGACAGACAGAGCCAGAGAGAGACACGGAGAGATAGAAAGAGACAGAAAAAGTCACACATACAGAGACAGGGACAGAGAGAGACACAGAGACAGAAAGAGAGGGAGAGAGGTCAGGATCCCAGTGAAAGGAGCCTGCCCTACCCTGCCTTCCTTCCTCTAGGCCCGGCTCTTAACTGTGTTACTACTCCCCAATAGCGCCACAGGCAGTGACCACACTGTCAACACGTGGCCTTTGGGGCGCGTTCCATAGCCAAGCTATCGCACCCCCTTCATCCTTTTCTACTTGAGTGTGTACTTTGTACAAAGATACTTTCTGTACTTGAAATAACACGGGTCTCATTTAATGCCTCAAATCTGTAGAAGTGATTGAAACTGCCCTGAGGATGTCATCAGTCTCCTTGCAGCTAGGTCTTGGGCCTCTCTGAACATCACCTGCTGCATCCAGCTGTCCGCTTGGCCGCTTCTGACCTTTAACTTCCACAGCCCTGACATGTAAAAGTGTATTTACTCGAATGTCTCTCAGTTTCCTTCCGTCCTGTGTTGTCTCCTTAGATGTTACATATTTAGGTGTAAAAACGGTGACAAGCATGTACTCTTGGAAGGAAATCTTGAATCTCAGCCTCCCCACCCACAGGGATGAGTAGTCTCCAGCTCGCCTGTCCTGAGAGGCATCCAGGCCAGGAGCTGCTCTACCGCTTCACCTGATGTCAAAATAAGTTCGAGCATAAACCTTCAGTTTATTCTCGGTGTTGATAACAAGCCCTCGGGGCTGTCCCCCAGTCCCTCACCCTTCCCAGTCACCACCCCTAGCTTTCTCACTCCTGAAGCATCCCAGTTCCAAACTTCCTAAAGAACGCGGACAGGTTCGATTACCCTTTTGCATTTGGTGTTTAACTTTCTTCTTTCCCAAGTGTGTTTCCAAATATTTTCTCCAGAGTTCCTCGGTGGTGTTTTGTGGTAAGAACAGTCCCTAGACACTCCAGGCACAGGCTGTGGGGAGAATGTCGTCTAAATAAAAACGATATTGGAACAATATCAATATTGCGGGCCATCCAGGTGGCCCATTTTGACTTAGAGGGCGCCAGCTGCACCTCGGAGAGGTCTTCAGAAGCTACTCGGCACCCAGGGGCCGGGGTGCCTAAGATCAGTCACCTTGGCGCCCCCGAAGTTGCAGTACGAGGCCAGCGCAGCAGTGACGACGACCGGAGCCCTGCGCGGTGAGCCAAGAGCTCTGTTCGCGAGGTGGGGTGCGGGGGCCAGGGTTTCCCACGTTTTCTCTCCTTGAGCCGTGCCTAGTGTGCGCGGTCCGCGGCGCCCGGTGACGTGCTCAGGTGACGACCCCGCCCAGGCCACCGCGCCCCTCCGGCCCAGGTGCGGCGCCCAGGTGCGCGGGCGCGGGCTGCAGCTCCGCTCCGCACCCGACAGCGGGCGCCGCTGCAGCAGCTGGCGGGCGCCGAGCGGGGCGGCCTCGGGAGTTGGGGCCGCTCCTCGGGCTCGGCGGTGCTCGGCGGCTAGAGCTCTGCCCGGGCGCCGGGGGCCCCCTGCTGCTCGGCCGGCGGGTGCCGAGGGGCGCGCCGACTCCGGGCCGCCCGTAGCCCGGAGGCGGCAGAGGCCGGCGACCCGCGAGCGCCCCGGAGCCAGCGCGCGGACCCCGAGCGCCCTGCCGCGCCTCCTTGCGGGCCCGGGCCTGGCGGGGCGCCCGCTGAGCCCCGCGCTCGCGGGGGACACTCGGGACCGCGGAGCGAGCCTCCCTCCGCCCCCAGAGGTCGCCAGTCCCCGCTTCCCCGGGCTTCTCCAGCTTTCCCCGGAGCCCGGCGCGAGCTTGTCAGCCGCGGGGAGAGTGGAGCGATTCTTGGGTTGCTAAGGTAATTGTAGTTGTGACACAGAGCCGGCCAGAAACTAGCGGGGAAAGGACCGCGTGCGGAGGACGTGTGTCAGCGCGGGTGCGTGACAGGTGCCAGGCGTGTCTGCACCTCGGGCTGCAGGACCAGCTTACATAAGGGCTCGGCGAGCCGGCGCGCGGACTTGTGCGGGACGGGGCAGGGCTGCGCAGGAATCTGGGCTCCTGCCTTCCTCCGGAGCCCTCGGGTTTGTGGTCGCAGGTGGGGCACAGACCTCCAGAGGAGGCATTCGTGAACTTTTCCTCCGAACACTCTCGCCTATTTGGGGTTTGGAGGGGGACTGAGCGCGGCTCGGAGGTGAGGTCTGCTCTTGGGGACGGGGAGGGGGGCAGCGGGCGGGGAGCCGCAGGTACCCGCTCAGCGAGCAGATGGGCTGCGCAGAGACCCGGCTTGTGGACTGTTCCAGGCCGCCGTAAAAGTGGCTCAGGAGATTTAATTTTGCTCAGAATGGAAGCTGCTGTGTTCTTGTTGTTAATTTGACAGAGTAGGCGCGTTATTGTCTTGCTTTGAGCCGATTGGCATTTCTGTGCTATATACTGGAGGTGTTTCCAGGCCTCTTGTTGGCTTGCAGCTGTTCCCTTAGCATTTTACCAGCGTTTAGGGTTGGATTTGCAGGTAAGCTCTGATCAATACCTTTTAGCAGTCCCATGGTCAAACGGCAGAAACAGGATGAAGCACAACGCAACAGTGATTTTTTTTTTTTTTTTTTTTTTTTAAATCTAGAGGAGATAAGAAGTAGAAGAACAGTAATTGCACTCGCAGGTACTAGAAACTAGAATGGTGCTGGGGAAGGGGCTGTGGCTGTGTCTGCTGCTTACCAGAAAGAAGTGACCCCGGTTGGGCCTCACGGGCGTCAACAAGGCTCTCCTAGAATAAGTGGGCAACGTCACGGCCCGGGAACTTGCTGGGAGTTGTGTATTCATTCTTAATTTAGTAATTTTGCGATGGGTGTGGCTGTGCCCAGATAGTAGGGCACAGAAGGAAGCTGGAGATGCTGGAGAGACGCCTTCTCACCCAGCAAAGCCAGGGGAATGGACTCTTCCTGACCTCTCGGACACCACTAGTAAGATGCACTGCTGACTGGGCATGCTGGTCTCAGGCCTGTAAGGTGTGCAGGGCGATTGCCCACAATTCATCCTACCCAGGAAGAGGCTGCAAATTCTAGAAATGTCAGCTTGGCTTCGGTGACTGAGAGAGCTGCTGGTGTTTCCCACTTTCAATTCATTGGCTCTCAACTTCTTGTTTCCTTTAAGAAATTTCAGCTAACATTCACTGAATTTATAGCCCTGAGAGCTTCAGCAAAACCATGCTGGTTTTCCTTTGGAGCATTTTTTGGTCTTATCAAGTGAAACATTACAGCAGTGCTTTTGTGGCAGAAATGTCTCTTTAAATGATTTTTATTTATCAATTATTTATTTATTTTTGATTTATGGATTAAGGTATCTGACATAAATATCTGAGCAAATATTTCTCGAGAAAGGAAAAAAAGGACATTTTGGATGATGGAATCTAGCAATAATCTGAAATGTCTTCTTGTCCTACAAGGACAAAATTTGGGGAGGGTGACAGTAGTATCATTTTGTACCTTGTCCATGTATGTGTGTCTCCAGAATTCGTAAGCCTTCGCAGGCATTTCTGGCCATTCCACTCTGTGCCAGGGGCTTGGCAGGAGCCGAGGAAGGAGTTGTGCAGTACAGAGAGGTTTTCAGAAGGGAGCTCTCTGAGCTCTCCGTGCTGGGAGTCAGTTTCCCTTTGGCTCCGCAGTTATCTTGTCTCCATTCCTGTGCTTTGAACCTAGGAATGCATTTAACCTCTTCATTTTCGGGGCCAGCTGGAACGAATACCCTGACTGCATTTCGTTTTCATTGTAACATATGGCATGGCATAAATAATTACTATACACACTGTCCTCCTGCATGCAAAGGAATAGAAATAAAAAAGCTCTCCTGTTGAGTGGCATAACATTTCCAAAAGCAGCTTTACTCTTTTTCCTGATTAGAAAAGTAATATTTAGTCACTTGGAAAATATCAGGAGAAAGAGAGATTTTTTTCTGTAATCCTCCACAGGTGGAGGCCCACCACTAGCATTTCTGCAAACTACGTTCTTCTGGATGTATTCCCATCACATCTTCATTGTATTCGTTTCCGCTTCCTCCATCTCTAATCTTATAAACAGAACTAGGATATTTCTTAAACGTTTGGGCTATTACTGCTAGTTTACTGAGCGATTTTGAGAGGTCAGATTTTTATTTTGTTAGTGATCCTGATTTTCATAGCCTGTTGTCTCTGTTCTTGGAAAACTAATGTTTGTCATTTGGTCTGGAACTGCATGAGGCTCCCTCATCAGACACAGGCGACGCCGAAGCAGGGAGAAACCTGGCCGCTTGAGGTGGGAGGCCTGAGTTGGTGAAGTGCAATTTCTCCGTCGGCTTCTCCTGTGGGCGTGGGCCACTGGGCCTCTGTTTCCTCGAAAGACAAATAATACTTTCAGATTTAGCTCAATAAACTCATGGCATATGTGTTGCTTTGACCTTTGATGAGGATGATCTTTGATTGAAGAGGGCTTATGCAAACAGACAGCTGGGGTTCACCCCAGAGTTTCTGATGCAGCCAGCCTGGATGGGGCCTGAGAATTTACATTTCTAACGAGTCCACGGCTGATGCTGACTGTGGCAGTCTGCAGACCACATGAGAACTACAGGAAACTCTCCCGGGGCTTGGAGGAGGCAAAAACACGCACTCCCCAGTACCCAGCAATGCACCCGCCAGTAGGTGTTCAGGAGACAGTGGTTCAATTGAATATCAGTTCTTTTCATAGGAAGAAACTTCCCAAATAAGCCAAATTAAAAGTGAGTAACCATCCAGAATATGAGACCGTGAAGTCTGTAATAAGAGTAATTATCAGCCATAAAACCTAGTTTTTCTAACTGCAAGCAAAGCACAAATGCTTATGAGTAGGCAGTGAAAAAGAACATTAAACTTAGTGAGTTATGTTAAAAATAAGTAGGAGTATCTGCTGGAGACATTGCAAACCACGAAGCTCACTAAGCGCTTCTGGTGGGTCTCCGAGAGAGCAGGATTCAGCTCATCGTCTCCATGCAATGCAGTTGGCCCTGCCTCTATGTGGGTTCTGCACCCACTCATTCAATCAATAGCAGATCAAAGTATTCTGAAAAAAATTGCATCTGTATTGAACGCGCACAAATTTCCCACTGTCATTGTTAAACAATGCAACAGACTATTATGTGTGTAACATTGACATTGTATTATTTACTGTAAGTAAGCTAGATAATTTAATGGAGAAGAAAAAAATGGTTGTAAGTTGGATACAAACACTATGCCCTTTCATGTAAGAGACTTGAGCATTCAGGATTTTGGAAGTCTTGGGGGGCGTGGAACTCATCCTTGGGGACACTGAAGGATGACTGTATTCCAAAAAGGGGCAGGGGAAGTATTCTAATAGTGTGCCCAACCACCAAAGTGGCAAGGAAGGCGAGCAGTGACATTCCTGTCATCTAACTCCCCAAAGGCATAATGATGCTCATTGAAGCACCACGCCCATCCTCTGAGACTGGTCCCTGTTTTATGGCTGAGGAAGCTAAGACAAGTTAACCTGGATGAATCCACAAAGCTAGTAAATGGCAGCATCAGAAATCAGACCCAGGCCTGCCCGGCATGAGGGGGGCTGTTCTTTACCCTTCCTGCCCCTCACATTGAGTATTCCAGCAGGCTGAAATGCCTCACTTAGAAATTTTGATCATCTTTGTCTGACTGTTCTTTGTATCATTTTCTATGATGTATCTATTAGAGATACAGGGTGCAGAGAACACTCACGTGTGGCAACCCTAAAACTAAGCAAATGCTAGACAGTGAACAAATAAGGTGCTCTTTTAAGGATGACAATTATAATGAGTTGCCATAATTCACTGAGTTGTTGTGACTTCTCTGAATTCTTTAGTGGAATCATCAAAAGACAAACCTCTTCACATTTTTACATGGTAGGTTTCCCTTAGTCACTATTATCCGCCCTCCTCAGAGGCTATTTTCTTGCCCAAGTGGAAGAATACATTGCCCAGAATATGCTGAGAGAGGGGCTATGGCATGAGCACGAGCTTATGGGAGAATCCTTTTGAGGTGCCTGCGCCACCTGTCTCCCCACCTGACCTTACTACCCCTAAGCCATGATCACTGGCTCTAAAAGTAGCATTGCAAGTATCTAAAGACCCCATTCATTGCTTCGCAATCCCTAGTTCCTCATCTGTAAAATAAGACCAGAATTCACATTTACCTCCAAGTATGTGTGACTGTGAGGACGTCGCAACCTGCGTAGGGACCCGGAGAAGGCAAGGGGCCTGACATCAAAGCAGAAGAGTGCAGAGTGGGACGTGGCTCCTTTGAGGTAGCCAGATATCTGTCCACGAGCCTAGAGGTCACTGATCACCAGGACAGAGGCTAAATGGAGAACACTGCGGCAGTGATCCCCGGGACTCGAGTGCGACCCCCTCTCGGGCAAATCGGTGCTTTATTTTCCATATTCTTGGTATCTTCTGGAGCTGGCAGAGAGTAGGTGTTGGGCAGGTGTTGGGTGAGTTACTGGCCTTCAGAGGGGCAGCTAGGGCAGGGGTAAGTGGGCTGTGTGGATTGGTGTCAGCGTGGCTCAGTATGGGTGGAAGAACGTGGATGTGGACACGAGTTGTAAGTGGTTATGTCCTTTATCTTAGGGGTTACGTGATTTTCCCTGGCTGGATTCCCTTCAGATCCATACTAGTGTGAGACCCGTATTTTGGTTTGTAATTATAGATGAGTGTTTGTTTCCCTTACTGGACTGGGGTCTGTTTGTCTTGTTTTTACTTTTTTGAGGGGGAGGGGTCTCCATCTCTGGTACAAAGCTACACACATAGCATGTGCGGCTTTGATAAAAATGCTACGCATGGTGCACACACTTGATTAAAATCCATTGCCTAAACAAACAAGCCGATGCCCAGCCTAGATGGCTGTGGCCGTCACCACGGCACTCTGGTCTTACAGAAGAACAGTCAGGCTTTGTAGAGCTTAGTGTAGGTTGAAGCCCTTAACAGAAGTCAAGAGGCGTGGTTCCCACTTGCAGACCAGGCAAATGAAGCTGAGAAAGAAGTTTCGCCACTTGCCTAGATCAGTGGCCGTGAGCCCATGGCCACAGAGGGCTGTCGCATCACTGAAGGCTCTGAGAGGTTCCCCATCACCGCGCTCGGTAAAGGAGTTGCTGAGGAAGAGAGCAACAGCAGCACTTAAGCTTGAGGCCCAAGGCCTGAGCTCCTGTGATGTACCCCAAGGCAGGGATACACAAAGCTCTTCATCCTTGAGGTAATTTCAGTCACCTTGGGGAGGTGATGGAAGTGGACAGATGTGAACTAGGAAGGTGCCGAGGGACTCCTTAGGAAAGAATGAACTGAGCTTTATTTTAGGTTCAGCAGCAAATAGATCACAGAGACCGGAAGTGCCGAGCCGGTCAGTTCAGAGGGCCAACGTAGGACACGCTGGCTCTGGAAGGGAGGGCTTTAGAAAGTAGGCAGACATTTACAGACAAGTAGAGAGATGAGGGTGTGACTTCGGCTGAGAAGTGTTGACGATTATTGAATGAATAATTTTTCACTTTTAGTGTGCAAATTAATCTACTAAAGCAGGGGGTGAGGATAGTGGTAGAGCTTGTGCCGAGCGTGTGTGAGGCTCTGGGTTCAATCCCCAGCGTGCATGTGTGTGCGTGTGTGTGTGCATGTGCACACACGTACCTGCACACACATGCATGCACACACACATGCATGTGCACATGCACATGTACACACACACTCATGTTCACACATGTGCACACAGACACATGCACGCACACATAGGCACACACACATGTGCACACATGTGCGTGCACACATCCCCAAAAAATGAACAGCAGAAAAGAACTAGTATAAAAACTTTACAATCAAAATTGCCCCAGATGACCCGGTGGAGATAGTAGTTCCTTCTCCACGCCGCTCTTTCTCGTCTCACCAATTGCATTTTTCAGCACTATTTTTCTTCATAGCTTCATCGCCGTGACATTGCAGTATGTGTCTTCATTTGTATATTGCCTGTCTCTTTCCACTAGAATACACATTGCAGGAGAGCAGGAACTGTTTTATTCCCTGTTATAACTTCAACATCTGTTGCAGATTCTGGTTTCCACTAATTAAGGATGATTTATACACCACATGAGGAAGGAGAGCACCAGGAAAGAGGCTGTGAACTCGAGCATGCACCAGGACCAGCTAGGCAGGGTGGGTGGGGGAAGCAAGCGGGGTTCCTTTCTCGAGGGTGACCAAGTTGCATTTTTCTTCAGCCATGTTTGTTTGTGCTAAACTAGGATTTTACTCCTAGAAAGAAACGTGTGTGCATCCACTTTCCCTTGAGGCACTGGGCCCTCTGAGCCCTAGAGGAGACACGGGCACACCGTAACCCTTCTCTTCAAGTCAAGCAGTTGCCCATGGGGTGACGAGAGGTATCTGCTGCTGGCCTCAGGGTCAGGAAGGCAACTGGGACAGGTGAGGACTGTGCTGGGGCAAAGGAGACGGGCTGTTTAGAGATGTCATGGTCACCTTTTCATCATTAACTGTTCCAGTTAGAAAACTGTAATGTAGATCTGCACCACCCAACCCAAAAGAAATACTAGTTTGGGTTGGTTGTGTTTTATCTGTTTGTGATCTCTCTCTCTCTCTCTCTCTCTCTCTCTCTCTCTCTCAAAATAATAGACAACCACTTAAAAAAATTCAGTGCACTTTCCCTTAAACTGCGATGTCAGTGCCACGGTGTTCGGATTCCAAACCAAGCAGGAAGATGTCGTTGTTTTGCTGACCGTGTGCCCTAGTACAATGACTGAGTCAGCAGTGGGTCAAAATAGAAAGGACGCATTCACAAAGAATAAATGTATTGATTATATTTTAGAATTTCTAAGGGAAGGCACTTGCATTTTCCATGCAACAGTTAGTTTCAGGGCCCAGCTGCTGGTTTCTGCCCGGGACAAGGGTTCATGACCCAAGGCAAAGCAGATTAGCAGTATCGAGCTGTGTTTTTGCCAGTAATAGAATGAGGCTCATTCCGAGGTCGTTCCTCACGCTACCTGGAAGCTATCTCGGGAGTGAAGGGTCAGCTCTTCACCAGGCTCGGGGAGGGAGCCCTGGCACAGGACCCTTGGCCTGCAGATCTGTGGCCCCTTCCTAGCGCATGTTCTGCTTTCTGCCCTGGGCAGTGAGGCCCATGGTCCAAGCCCCTTTCTAGATGATAATCATTCATCTATGGCCTCTGTGTTCAAGAGACTCACATTTTTGTTGGAGGAAGAAGACAGGGAAACAGCAAGGAAC
Organism: Tympanoctomys barrerae; assembly: GCA_002564285.1. NCBI lineage: Eukaryota > Metazoa > Chordata > Mammalia > Rodentia > Octodontidae > Tympanoctomys > Tympanoctomys barrerae. Next base: position 10,002 of record NDGN011478225.1, read on the forward strand.
ACTGGAATGGAACGGGCAGGCTTTCCCCTCAGAGTTCTCAGGAAAGTTGGGTGGACGTAGGGGGCCTTGTGGGAATGAGAAGCTTGATGCCTTCAGGGAAGGACCAGGGGACAGGGTGGTAGGCTTGTGCCTGAGGCACTCAGTGTGAATAAGAGGCTAGAGGTGACAAGGATGACAAAGGTGACAAAGGACGTAGCATGCAGAGAATTCTCTACTGGGAGCCAGGTCCTTAAACATCCTCTGGGCAGGAGGAATCTGCATGGGTCAGCTTACGTAAAACCTTCAGTTCAAACAGGGACAGGGGACTCTCAGGTGGAGGTGAAACTGTTCATCAATATTGATGTCTCTTGAAAGTAAAAGGAGAAAAAGACGGTAGTGGACGAGGGACATTGGACTCACCTTGTGTTGCTAATGCGGGTGCGCCACAGCGAATCCCAAGCATCTTCTTTCTGCAGTGAGATACTTGCAAGCAGTTTTGCTTATAGTTATAGTCAACAAACAGTTGTCAGGCACTAGGTAGTTCCCATCCCTGCGTCCGGTTCTGTCCAAATGTTCAGTGCCTTTCAGGCTTTCAGGCGAGAAGAAGTGTTGACCAGTGGCTGGTAGGTCTCCCTGTGGCTCAAGGGTAAGGCAGGTAAGTCCGGGGGTGAGCACCAGGGACTCAGTGTGACTGGCTGGGAGTTCTTAGCTGTCCCACCCCAATGTAGAGGGTGTTTAGCATCATACCAGAGCGTAGGCTCCCAGTCCCATGTTTTTATTTTTTTTATTTTGGCTTCCTTTAAGTTTTCAAGAGCTTCTCTGCAAAAGCCACCTCCCATCAGCAGCACAAAGCTTTCTCCCACTTTGAAATTACCTGGTTTGATCCTCAGTTTTTCTTACATTTTCTAATGTTCCTTAAGAGGACTGATGAGTTGGTTGGTGAGCAACATTGGAGCTGGAGATGGACGGGCTAAGTTGAACTTGGCTTATCAAGGGTTCGTGGCCGAGGGAAGTTTTCTGGAGTTGATCTTGGTCGTAGGAAGCTGAAAAGTGACTGACAGGCCTGCAAGTGCAGGTTGTCACCATCTCCAGAGGGACTTGAGTGATGACAGTGGTGACGGTCACAACATGTGGTGATGGTACATGGTGCCACTCGGGATTCCTGACTGCAGGGCCCCCTTCCCCCGAACAGTAACAAAAATATCTGGCAGCACACCAACAGAACTTAAGCACAGCTAGATATTTCAAAAGAAAATGCTGACCTTAGAGCCAAGCCTCGCTGGATCCAGACACTTCAATGACATCATACGCGTTCTTTATCGGCTTTTTTACATTTTTCCTCCTTGATGCAAAAGAAAAACAGAGGGTCACCAATGTCCCCACCCTTGAGTCTTCCCTCTACAGCCATCTCCCAGGGGATCTCCTTTCTTCTAGCGTCCTTGTTTCTGCCTCAGAGAGGGGTGTGGGTACATGTCTAGCTTGGTCCTGGTTGTGTATTCGGGGACAAGTCACCCTGTGAGGACAGGTCACAGCCCGTCCTTCTTTACCGGAAGCCAGTTTGATAGAATGTGGAAGGAGCCAGGAGCAGCAACTTCCTCCCCTTCTAAGTTCGGATGACAGAGCTTGGATCTCATCGGCGGGACAATAGTACGTTAGTGGGAGCCAGGGCCAGAGCCCCAGCCGCTGTGGGGAGCTCGGGAGACGGGGCACGCGTTCCTTCGGCGGTGGCAGAATGGGCTTCGCTTCTGCTCTCATTCAGTGATTGCTGGCTTGGGCTCTGGCTACTGCAAGCAGGGCTGAGTGCGGGCAGTGGTGACAGCCATGGCTCAAGGCTCGCCACCAGCCCTGTGAGCTCAGCCCCTCCTTCCATCCCCTGCAGTACTGCTCCGAGCTACCTCAAATGCCCCCTTGAGAGCACTGCCGTGTAGCCGCTGTGCCCTTCCCCCACCTCTGCAGTTAGTTCATTCATTCTTTTTTTTTTTTAAAGATATAATTCTATCAAAGTATAAAATATTTAAGAAAATACACATATCACTCCCCAGTGGATTATCAACGGGAAAATACATTCATGTCATTTCCCCCAGATCAAGAAATAGAATATTGTTCCTTTACCCCCAGGCTAGTCCATGTTTCCTTGCAGAAAGTACACACCCCTGCTTCCTCAGGGGTCTACCTTTAACCTATGTCTAACATTGTAGCTTTCTCCTATTTTGGAATATTTAAAATACATATTTTATATGAGTACCTATATGTTTGGACTCTTTCTTTTGGGGGAACGGTAGGGGATACTGAGGATTGAACACTGAGCTACATCCCTAGGCCATTCTATTTTATTTTATTTATTTTGATATGTGGTGCCACCAAATCACTAAGTCGCTCCGACTGGGCTTGAACTTGGGCTCCTCTTGCCTCAGCCTCCTAGATGTTGGGATTAGAGGTGTGTGCCACCCACTTCTCTTTTCTATCTTCTTTTGCACATCATTGAGGGGGTCATGTTGTGATGTGTAGCAGTAGTTTGTTAATTTTTATTAGTATGCACCGTTAGTTGTGATATTTACAGATGCATGTTCATCTACATTTGGGGCATTTTTCATTTTATCAGCAAACCAGAACATAGTCTGTGCCTTCCCACTCAGCATTTTGAAATAATAAGTGTTTCTCCTTAAAAGTATACTTTGGGGTATATTTCCAGTTTTGTGCCAGAATACAACATATAGTTCTTGTAGCAAAGTTCTTTTGTAAAACTTACTTTGCTTATGTCCTGATTATATTATTTTTCTGTGTATCTTAAGACTGTATAACTGTTTAATCTTCAAAACGTTTTGGACTTAAAATTGCTGGCAGTGCACACAGATGCAGTTGCTGTTGCTGGAATATTGTTCTGAACTGACAACATTTAGCGCTGGGCCATGGATCCTGGGGTTGGGGACAGAAGGTGGCTGTGACCCTTGGTGTTGCTGGTGCAGCCAGCGCAGCAGGGCCACCTGCACTGAGTGTCTGCCATGTGTAGTTCCTTTTTAAAAGAGCAGTGAAATGCTTTGGAGTAGAATCTGTAATGATGATTTATAACTGAAGGCGAAAGCTGGGTATGTAGCTAGCTCCTAGTAGAGGACCTTTCCCTGGTTCCCTCCCCACCACGGGCAAAGGTACGCGAGAAGCCTGTGTCCCCACACGTGTTCTGCAGCAATTGAGGGAGTGTTGCTCCGTCTTTGTTTCCTCCCACTTTCTCTGTAACTCCTGTTACTTCGAAACAAATACTAGATGTACATTTTATCTATAAGTAATCTAGTACATATCTCACAAAAACTATTAAAACACTATTAAAACTATAATGTGGCTACAGAAATCTTTCTGTGCATTTTGTGGTACAAGTAGAAATACATTTCTGTTTGCTATACACTGGCCTCTGAAACTGGGTTGGCAGAATGTGGGATATACATATGTCCGGATTTACAAAGAGTTTTCCTGACTGGTCACACTATCCCTATCATCGCTTTCTAACATTTTAAAAATCTTCTATTTCTTTATGCATTTGGTGCAGGGTCTCGATACACAGCTCAGACTCATAGTGATCCTCCTGTCTCAGCTCTCCTAGCACTGGAATTACAGGCATGTGCCACCACACCCAGCTTTAGAGAACAGCACAGAAGGCGGTACCTGGGATCGAACCTGGGTCCTTATGCTTGCCAGGCAGGCACTTAGACCACTGAGCTAGCTCCCCAGCCCCTATCATCACTTTCTTTCTTTCTTTTTTCTTTTTGTGCAGTACTGGGGGATTGAACTCAGGATCCTGTACTTGCCAGGCAAGCACTTATTCTACTGAACTATCTCTTATTGACGGAACCAGGGATTGAACTCAGGCCCTTGTGCTTGTTAGGCAAGCGCTTATTCTACTGAGCTATCTCCCCAGCCCTCCTATCATCACTTTCTGAGTGGTTTTGTTTTCTGTATTTTGACAAGAGTTGAGTGTCACACTAGACTTTTAGGTGTTCTGTGAATGAGCTCTGGTACCTCATCACAGTTTCAATTTGCATTTCTCTATGACCAATGTGACTGAAGTATTTTTTATCATTTCTGGTAATTTTATTTGATATCAGAAGTTAGCTCTTCCCCACGGCTTCTGTAGACTTCTGCATGTGGGGATGCAGGCCACTGAAGCGAGAGCTGTTGGCGAATCTTCCTTCTCACTGCAGTTTTCATGCAAATGCACGAGGGTAGGATGGGCCATTTCTGTCCCTTTGGCCCAGTGAGCACTGTCTATCCTGGTTTGATGTGCACGGCTGGGTTCCAGATCTCTTCAAGTGCACCTGGGGCATGCCTTGGAAGTCCACGCCAAGGATGTGCTTTTTTAAAAATGTGTTTTGAGGCGGGGTCTCCCTGTGCAGGTCAGATTGATCTTAAGCCCACCCTGTAGGCCAGGCTGGCCTCAGACTTACAGTGATCCTCCGGCCTCAGCTTCCCCAGGGTTACAGGCCTGCGCCACCACCATGCCTGGCTCGGGGCTGTGCTTCCTGATGGAGTGTCTTGGGCACTGCCTCGCTGATGGCACAGTGGCCCTCCCCTGGGCTGCTCCCTCTTGTGGGGCCCATCCCGCTGACCCAGACTGGAAGGGAAGCGTGCAAGGATTTCTAATTGCCACCTCATTTGTCTTTAGTGGTGCCTGTTCAAGGTGGTTGCTTGTTTCTCGATTTTGTTGTCTATCTTACAGAATTGTAGGGTTCTTTTTCCTTTCTTTTCCTATCTTCCTTCTTTCCCCCTCTCTCTTCCTCCCTCCCTTCCCTTTTGCAATGCTGGGGAAGGCAAGCTCTGTACTCTCTACCACTGAGCCATAACCTTAGCCCCAGGATTCTTATTACAAACAAATTCCAAGTGCTTTTAGACATCATACAAATTAAAAATATTTTTCCTATCTGTGTCTTTCCTTTCACTCTCTCTCTCTCTCTCTCTCTCTCTGTCTTGTTTGTGGGTTTTTTTTTTTTTTTTGTTTTTTTTTGCGGAACCGGGGATTGAACTCAGGCCCTTGCACTTGCCAGGGAAGCACTTATTCTGCTGAGCCATCTCCTAGCCCCTCACTGTCTCTCTTGATGAATAAGAGATTTTACCTTAAATATAATCCAATTATCAATCCCTTTTTTATGGTTATGAGTTTTAGTGCCTGCTGAGAACATTTATGCCCACCACAGGGTCATAAAGCTACTCTGTTTCAACTTAAGTCCTATTATTTTACCTTTTATCTTTATATAAAAAAATCTACCTGGCTTTGAGTTTTGTCTGTGGTATAAGAAAAAGTGTATCTTTCTTCCTACATGGCTATCCTATTGACTCCGGGTCACTTACTGAGAAATCTTTTCTGCCTTTGGTATCTTTTGGATGTCCGCATACATCTTTGTCTCCCTCTGTGCTCTCTAGTGTGTGCTACGTTCTGTCTGTACGGGCGCTAGAGCCACACTGTCCTGATTACTCGAGTCTTATAGTACGTCTTGATACCTCGGAATGCATAGCCTCCAGCCTTGCTCTTATTTAAGAATAGCTTGGTTATTCTTAGCCATTTGCATTATGTATAATTTTTAAAATCATCTTTTGATGAGACTTTGAGATTTCATTAAATCTCTAACCCGAATTGGGAATAAATTAATGTCATTACTCTTGGCTGTTTCAGCCCATGAAAGGATATGTACCCCCGTGTACTTATATCTTTCATTTCATTGGTGTGTTTTATGTCCATCTGTATTGTAAGACTGTCATATACCTATTAAAAATACATTCCTAGCATTTGAAGTTATTTGAATCTACTGTAAGTTATATCTTTAAAAAGCATATTTTTGTTAATTTCTTGCTGGTATGTAGAAACACTATTGAGTTTTGTACCTTGACCTTGAATATATGACTTTCCTACATTCACTCCTTAATTCTAGTAGTTTTGTGTAGATGTTTATGGCTACTCCATATACATACTTAAAATAATTTTTACCTTTTCCCCTATTGTGACTTGTGTTTCTTTTTCTCAACTGTCCCGTTGGCTAAGACTTCTAAAATGCTGGTGATTAGACGTGGTAATAGTGGGCATTCTTGTCCTATTTCTAATCTCAGTAGAAAAGTTCCACTGCTAGGTGTTATGGTTGTTGCATTTTGCAGATTTTCTTTATCAGATTAAGTAAGTTGCCTAACACTCACAATTTCTAGGAATATTCTTACGAGTAGATGTTGAATTTGATTAAATGCCTTAAAGCAATAGTTTTGTAGAATATTAGGCTCTTTCTCTTACTTCTTTTTCTTCTTCTTCTTGGTCCCTTATGCCCACATTGTCACGGGAGTGTTTCTTTTCATGTTTATCCAGATTTTCTAGTTGTCCCTGAAGACTTCTCGGTTACAAGGGAGAGCCTCATCCTAGAAAGTGGCATATTCTCGTTGTACTTCTCTGTCTTCCCTCTATACTCTCGTGAGTAAGACAGTAAGACAAACTCCCAGGAATCTATTCAGTTCTTTTCTCTTTCATGGATTTCTGGCTGGGGAGCTTAGGAATAGAGTCTTCTGTTAAGGTTTGCTATGTGAAGAGCAGCCTCTTGGTGCTGGGCATGCGCTGCACAGCGTGTGCGTGATAGAGTCGTAGCAGGGGTGCATGCTGCATGACAGCTAAATGCTCAGTTTTAAGGGATAAACATAGTAGTTTTAACCATTCTTAAAATGCGAAAGAAGTAATAAAGCCCAAGGCACAAAGCTGACATTCTTTAGAAGATTAAAAGCAAATGAGAGGCTTTTCTTCTTAGGGCCCCTGGGAGCATGTCACCTCCCCATCTCGCCCTGTCCCTCTTGTTGTGCAGAAGCTCAGGGAGCGCCTCTGTCACTCCTGCTTCCCTTGAGCAGCTGCGCACTCTCATGTGAACTAAGACAAGAATGTGGGACCTCTGCCAGCCTCCCTGTGAGCAGGTAGGAGCCCTTAATCTTGGGACCCCTGTGAAATGCAGAAGGAGAGGCGTTTGGAAGCTTGGGCCTCACGTTCCAACGCTGTCTCTGCTACCCGCCAGCAGGTGACTTGAAACTGCAACTCGATGGGAAGTGCTTGGGTTTACTTCCCGTGCAGGAAAATGTTCTGCGGAAGGACACACAATCTTGGTTGCAACTTCTCAATTCTGCCGTGGTGGTGTGAAACCAGGCAGAGACAAGATACAGATGGGCGCTTATGTATAAGACTTTATTTATGGACACAAGTTCAGATTTCTTAGGATTTTCATGTGTCACAGAATATTATTCTTCTTTCAGGTTTTCCCAGTTGTCTGCACGTGCAAAGATCATTTCTTGCACACGGGCCATAGGAAAGCCCGTGGCAGGCTCGAGTTGTCCCGTTGGCTCTCGCTCGCTGACCTTGGCCTAGAACAGTGGTGGTGAGCCCACGACATGCGAGGCACGGCCAGCCGCTTGTGTCATTGGAGGCTTTGTGTGACCAGGCCGTGGACCATCTAGGCTGCTCTAGAGCTTTGCATTACATACTGGTATACTAGACTTTAATTTTTTTTTTTTTTTTTTTTTTTTTTTCCAGAACCGGGGATTGAATTCAGCCCCTTGCGCTTGCCAGGCAAACACTTATTCCACGGAGCCATCTCCCAGGGCCAACATTGTTTTTTGTTGTTGTTTTAATTCCATGAACATTGTCCAAAACGATTTTTTCCTTTCTTTTAGAATAATGAAGAATAAGAATTATACCGCATTTTTATTTGTCTTCATTCCCCCTCTGAGACGTGTTCTTTCTCTTTGCGTAGGCCCAGGTTTCTGACTTGCATGCCTTTTGAAGAACTTTAGCATTTCTTGCAATGGTGATGAAGGGGCTCAACTTTTGTTTGTTTGAGAAAATTCTTATTTTCCCTCCACTTGGGAAAGAGAATTTCAGAGGCCAAGGGATTGGGGCGGTTTGTCCTTTTTTCCTTCACTTGCAGTCTTCTACTCTGTATTCTGGCTTACAAGGCGTCTGATAAGAGATTTCCAGGAATTCTTATCTGTGTTCTCCTTGAGGTAAGATTCTGCCTTAATCCATTCTGTAGGATTACGCCAGCCAGCACCTTTTAGATAGGCAGAATGGCCTCATTTGTCCCAGGGAACTCACACCTGTAGGAGATATTGATCTCTCTGTTTCCCAATCTCCTCTCCTCCCTTCAACCCATCCTTCTCTCCCTATTTACGAAGCTTTGTATATACCTTATCCTTTTTAAAGAATTGCTTTCTTTCCTCTTCCCTTCCCCGTCTTTACCCTACTTCTTCATTTTTGAGCAGTTCCTTCCCGCCTCACAATGCGTGTCGCTACATTTCTGTCCTTTGCTCTTTCCGTCTCTCACACCACGGAGATGATGCGATGCTTACACATGTGAGTCCAATTTATTTTACTTTCGAGTATGGTCTCAAGTTGTATCCATTTACCTAGAAATGCCCAGATTTATCCTTCTTTATGGCCAAATAGTACTCCTTTTTTCTTAATTCTCTCTTGCTTAATTTGGGAGTCAAGCTCGCCGATTCTTTCTTAGATGCTTTGAGTGTGCTGAGTAGCACACAGAAAGTATTCTTTGTTACAGTGCTTTCATTTTTAGCATTTATTTTTAAAAAATAGTTCTGATTTCTTTTCGTGAAACGGTTCCTGTCTCTCCAGTTTCACTTCATTTACTTTTTGTATAGAACTTTCAACACTTTAAATCACAGTTACTTACATTTTTTCCTAATAGTGATGCAGCTGAGTCCACCACTGGCCATATCTGATGCTGGCTCTGAATGCTTCTGTCTTCAGAGCGTCCTTCTTCTCGCCTTCTGGCATGACTTGCAGATGTTAGCTGAGCACCATCGTGGTATGTTGTGTAATAGGACACGAGTAGGCCTGGGGTGTGAGATTTTGCTTAATCTGGCAAGAAGCCTCTCTGCTTAATATTGGCTGTAGGTGCCGATGGTAGCGGACTTTGGAGAGAGCATCTTTGTTTTTCTCTTCTGCTTTAAGTTTCCAAGCACTCTTCTTTAGAGAGTTTGTGTCATGGGGGAGTCTTAGCTGTGACCAGCTGCTCCTCGGGAGCCCTGCTTGCGTGCTTGGGGAGTGAACGAGCAGGCCAGTGAAGTCATCTTTAGGAAAGAAGTGGAAGATCTTCCCTTCCATAAACGTAGCCGCACTGTCCCCTGTGGATGAAAGGCAGGCAGGGAACAGGTTGACTCTGATGAGCGTATCTGGGGACTGGGGACTTGTCGTCCAGTGACTTCCACCACCTTAGGGGATTCTGAAAGATGCCCAGCAGCTGCGCTCAGTGTCAAGTGTGGGCAAAAAGAAGACCAAGTAGCCAGTCCAGAAGGGAGAAAACGCTCTTGCGAGGAGAACACTTCAGGTTTGGTGGGTCGTGTTGCCTCCTCACTTACAGCTCGTCATGGATTTAAGACCGAGCTCGTCACTGTGCAGCCTACATGTAGCGTGCAGCGTGACGTCACACAGTGGTGGCCCCGTGCTCTCCTCAGCCTTCATTGTAGCAGTTATTTGCACTGAGAACCGCAAGTGGCGCCTGTGCCAGAATCTTGCTGACGTGGACTTGATGTCCACTCAAAGTCACATCTCTGGCTCAAACCGTTGCGCGGCCACCGAGGGCTTCAGTGTCTCCGCAGTTCCAGGCACTGAAGGTCACGGCTGGAGATCTGCTTGCAGTGGCCATGAGCTCAGCTGGGGAGAGGGAAGCTGGTAGCATGGGGGATTCTTTCTTATTTTAAAGGGAAAAAATAGAAACATCAATAAAACATCTTCAACAGGTTAGTAAGAGAGTTACAATAATTAATACATGGTGTATTGTTTTCATAATAGTTATTCAGAGTACAAGATGTAGACAGAAAATCTTGCTCAAACAGTATTAGCACAGAACTTTCTCTTCAGTGAACTAAGAAAAACTAGTTACATAACTATCTTGTATGTAAATATATATATATATATATTTTTTTTTTCTTTTTTCCTTCTTTCCTGTCCCCCTTCACCCATCACATTTTGTCTTTTCTTTTGAATAGCTTCTTCTGAATTCACAATTTTGGATCTTATTTGCTCATTTAGTTTCTCAGACTAAGGAGACAATATGATGTTTTACACAGATGGTTCTGATTTATTTTACCTATGAGTATGGTCTTGAGTTATAGCCATTTACCTATAAAAGTCTCCCATTTACCCCTCTTTATGGCTGAGTAGTACTCCATTATATTAAAAAAATACATCTTTTCTAAATCCATTTGTTGGTTGATCAGAATTTGGATTGTTCCCAAGAATTCGCTATCACAAATTGTGCTGCTATCAACATGGGTGCACGTGTATCACTGTGGTATGACGTTTTTAATTTTTCTGGGAAAATACCCAGCAGGGTAATAGCTGGGTCAAATGGTACCTCTAATCCTAGTTTTTTGAGGAATCTCCACCCTGATTTCCACAGTGGTTGCACCAGTCTACACTCCCACCAACAGTGGAGAAGGGTTTCTTTTTCCCCACAGCCCTACCAGCATTTGTTATTGGTTGATTTCCTGATGATAACCATTCTTTCTGGGGTGAGATGGAATCTCCATGTTGTTTTAATTGGCATCTTTTGAATGAACAATGATGTTGAACATATTTTCATGTATTTATTTGCCATTTGTATTTCTTCAACTGAAAAGTGTTTATTCATCTCAGATGCCCATTTTTGGACTGGGTATTTGAACTTGAGGGGGAAGGTCTGATTTTTTTCAATTCTTTATATGTTCTAGATAGAAGTCCTTTGTCTGAAGGAAAGCTGGCCATAATTTTTTCCCACTTGGTGAGTTATCTTTTCACTTTGTTGTGCAGAAGCTTTTTAATAACATGTGAAAATCCCATTTTTTGATTGTTTGTACTACTTCCCTTGCAGCCTGCATTTTTTTCTTGAAGCCTCTGCCTGTATCTATATCTTGAAGATTCCCACCTACTTTTTCTTCTAGTAAATTTAGTGTTTCTATTTTAATATTTAGATCTTTCACCCCTTTAGTTTAGCGCATGGTGATAGATAATGGTATAGTTTTAGTCTTTGACATTTGGAAAGCCAGTTTTTCAAGGACCATTTTTAAAGAGGCTGTCTTTCTTCCAGTGAACATGTTTGGCCACTTTGTCAAAGATAAGGTGGCTGAGTGTGTTTGTAGTTGTGTCCACTCTTTTATCCTGTTTCCTTGATCCTTAAGCCTGGTTGTTCCACCAGCACCATGCTGATTTTATCACAGTAGCTTTGTAGTGTAATTTCACGTCAGCAATTGAGATGCCTCCTGCCTTGCCTTTGTTGGCCAGAATTGCTTTTACTATTCTAGGTCTCTTCTGGTTCCAAATGAATTTTAGGATTGTTTTTTCTAGATCTGTGAGGTATGCTAATGGTGTTTTGATTAGTATTGCATTAAATCCATATGCCAGTTTTGGGAGTATGGCCATTTTTACAATATTTGTTCCTCCTATCCATGAGCAGGGAATATCTTTCTATTTTTTGAAATCTTCAATCTTTTTTTGAGAGTATTATAATTTTCACTCTACAGATCTTTTACTTTCTTTGTTAGATTGATTCCTTAGTATTTCATTTTTTTAGATGCTATTATGAACAGCACGATTTCCCTAATTTCTCTCTCAGTGACTCTGTTGTTTGCATATAGGAGTGCTATTGATTTTTGAGTGTTGAATTTATATACAGCTATGCTACTGAGTTTGGATATTAAATCCTTATGTTTTTTTAGTGGAATTTTTGCATCTTCTGTGTATTGTATCATGTCATCTGCACATAATAGTAATTTAACTTCTTCCTCTCTCTCTCTCTCTCTCTCTCTCTCTCTCTCATCTAATTGCTCTGGCTAGTGTTTCTAGAACTACATTAGGAAGGAGTGGTGATAGTGAACATTCTTCTGTTGTTGATTTTAGAGTGAAAGCTTTCAGTTTTTGTCCATTTAGTATGATGTTAGATATTGGTTTATCATAGATAGCTTTTGTAAGATTGAGGTAGAGACCATCTATTCCAATTTTCTGCAGGTTTTTCTTTTATTATGGATGGGTATTGGACTTTGTCAAAAGCTTTTCTACATCTATTCAGATGACAATCGATATTATGGTATGTTACATTTTTTGATTTGTTATGTTGAACTGTTCCTGTATCCCTTGGATGAATCCTACTTCATCATTTGCCAGCATCTTATTAAGGATTTTTGTATCTTGTTCATTAGGGAGATTGGCCTGTAGTTTTTATGTTTTGGTTGTATTCTTCTCTGGTTTTGGAATCAGGGTAATACTTGCTTCCGGGAATGATTTTGGAAGTACTGCTTCACTGTTAGTTTCTTTAAAGAGTTTCAGCACTAGTTCTTTTATTTACTTATTTGGTATGGGTCTCACTATGCAGCTGGACTCATAGTGATCCTCCTGCCTCAGCTTCCCCCGTACTGGGATTACAGGTGTGTGCCATCACTCCCAGGTTCCAGGGCTGGCATGGCATGCGGTACTGAGGATCAAAACCAGATCCTTGTGCTTAGACCACTGAGCTGTCTCCCCAGCCCAGTGGCATTAGTTGGTCTCTACATTTCTTGTAGAATTTAATAGTGAATCAGACAGGGCCTGGGCTTTTCATTGTTGGTAAATTTTTAATTACAGTTTCAATTTCACTGGCTGATAGAGCGTCATTTATAATTTTTATATCTTCTTGATTTAGTTTTGGTAATTTGTTTGTGTTTAGAATCTGTCCTTTTTTCTGTGTTTTCCATTTTATTGGACTATAGATTCTCATAATAGGGTTTTTTTGTTCTGTAATTTAGGGAAGGGTCTACAGGGTGTTCAGGGTCTCACTACAAGATTGGACTCATAGTGATCCACCTGTTCACAGCCTCCCAAGAGTTGGGATTACAGATGTGCACCACCACAACCAGTCTCAAGTCTCAGTGTGCCCCTAGGGATGGGCCGGCATGGCAGGCCTGAGGATCAAGCCCCCAGCCCCTGTGACTACTTGCAGTGCTTTAATATGCTGCGCTATTTGGCTGGCCCTTCCTAATAGATATTGATGATCTGAATTTCTGTGGGATCCATTGCCATTTTTCCCTTTTCATTCCTAATTGCTTGAACTTGTGTGTGTGTGTGTGTGTGTGTGTGTGTTTTGCTTTTTTGATGATGTTGGCTAATAATTTATCAATTTTATTATTTTTTCCAAGAACCAACTTTTTGATTCATTGATTATTTGTATTGTTTTGTTAGTCCTTACTGCCTTGATTTCTGCTTTTACCTTTATAATTTCTTCCCTCATGTGAGCTTTGGGTTTGATTTGTTCTTTTTCTAGAAGCTTAGGATCGACATTGGCTTATTTATTTGAGCTTGTTATTGGAGTTCATTACTGTTAATTCCCTGGCAGCCTGCTTTCACTGTGTCCCATCAGTTTTGGTGTGCTATGCTGGAGAAAGGGGGACTCTTGTCCTGGGATTTGGGTAGAATAGTCACTGGTGATGACAAGGTTCAGGCTGTGGCTGTGTGAGATGGTGGCAGAGGAGGAAACAGAGTCAGGTGAGAAAATAAAGGAACTGGTAAGACAAATTTTCTAGTAGGTCTTTGAATCTGTTGTTAAAGTTTCTGAGATTGATGAAGGAATTAGGGATGGAGAAGAAAACCTTTGGGAGCTAGAAGTTAGAGTTTGTAGCTAATGGAAAGTCTTTACCAGGAGGGAACAGTGGGGACAAGTGGGCAGTGATGTAACTGGATGGTCTAGGAAGCCTCCCTAGCAGGGATTTGTATAAAAAGTAGGGAGGATGTCATTTCAGGGAGCACAGGTGAGCCAGAGGATGCTTTCCTGACTTCTTGGTCTTGAGATGTAGGGGCGCACATAAAGGAAGGAAGGTTAAGATCACAGAAGGTCAGGGTTCATAGAGGATGAGAACCAGCTAAATAGCTCAGCAGATTAAAGCACCTGCAAGCAGGTGCAGGAGCTGGGGGTTCGATTCCCGAGCCTGCTGTGCTGGCCCTGCTCCCAGGGCTCACTGAGATGGCAATTGAGACTGGGTGTGGTGGTGTGCACCTGTAATCCCAGCTCTTGGGAGGCTGTAAGCACGCAGATTACTATTGAGTCCAATATCGTAGTGAGACCCTGAACACTCTGTAGACCCTTCCCTAAAAAAAGAAAAAAAAAGTTCATATAGGACATGGAAGAATTTAAGGGGCGGGAAAAGGCTGTTGGGAGTGGGCTTGAGCCTTTTACAGCTCAGTGTATTAATATGGCTTTACTTTTTATACCTAGTTTTTATACTTTTCTGCTGGATGGTTAAGACCA
>NDGN011478226.1:0-14063 GCA_002564285.1 Tympanoctomys barrerae
TGCAATACAGAAGGGCCCACGTTTCTCGGCAGCATCGCCCACCCGTGTGACTATGGGATTTCTTGGGGACCGTCACTCTTCCTGGGGTAAGACAGGATCTCACACTGTTTTAATTTGTGCTTCTCTAGTGGCCACCCACGCTGAGCATTTTTCATGTGCTTCTTAGCCATTTGTGTTTCTCTTTGGCCATCTTTTGAGATTGTATTTAGTGAAGTTTAACTTTTCTTTTTTATTATTTTTTAAATTTTTTTTATTTTGAGTTTAACTTTTCTGCGTCGTCTGTATATTCTAGAGGTCAGTCCTCTGTGTGAGGAGGGGCTGGCAAGAGCATTTCCCATTCTGTAGGTTGGGAAAACGTTCAGCCTCTGTCGTGAGCCCTGAAGCGGAGGCAGACAGACCTGCGCAGTTCGCGCACAGCGAAGCTATGTAGTTCCCACGCCCCTCTGGCCAGGCGCTGCTCCAGGCTTCGTGTAGCTTCACGGACCTGTGAGCCCCTCGGCCAAGCCGCCCTGGGGAGGACCCAACCGCTCTCCCAGTGATGCTGTGCTTTTGGCTGATACCGAGAGAAACCCGTGGAGAGGGACAGCAACGCCGTCCCCTGCGAGCACACCCTGCATCGGTATCCATCAGCCTCCCGGAGAGGTTAAGGCCCGGTCACCGCAGGGCCCGCGGGGAGCGATGTTTGCGGAATCTGGAACCAGCTTCTGGGTGGAGTCGGCCTGCGGGTACCCGCTCCATGTCCTTGGTGAGGTGCTTGCTCTCGGCCTACCCCGATGTCCTCACCTCTGTTGGGGACCATGACGCCCCTCCTGGGGTCATATTGATGGCAGAGGCATCTGCTCTGACCAGAAGGGCACCCGGTGAGCATGCCGCGAGCAAGCTCTAAGCGCTGCTTTGACAGCTTCCCTGTTGGTCTCGGCGGAAGTGAGCACCGGCTCATAATCCATAAGCGAGGGAGGCGGCTCGAACTCAGTTTTGGGTGAGCACTCGGGAGGACAGTTTCCAAGGCCCGGCCCACCCCGGGAGATGCAGGCTCTCTGCGCTGGCCGGAAGATAAGAACCAGAGAGGCTAAGGGCCTCGCCCAGGGCCACGCCGCGAGCAGCGACCCCAGCACCACAGCAAGAGGGGCTGCTGGGAGACTAACTGGCCCCTTCCGTCCTTCAGAGAGAACAGCCTCCACCATACCACGCGATCCCGAGCACAGGATCCGGGCCCCAGAGATACCTGTGCCCTGAGCACCGCACCTGTGGCCAGAAGAGGCCTTCCCCCCGAGGGACTAAGCGCAGCATCAGCCTCCTGAGCGCGGGGACGAGGGGCAGGTGCCCCCACGCCGGGCTTAGGAGCAACACAGTGTCTACGCTTGCTCGCGGAAGTGGCGCGAAGCCTTCCTGCCGTGCTCTGCCCGCCCACCGCCCTTTGTAGGCACGCAGCCGTCCTGCGTGGGCACGTTCAGCGCGGCGCCCTCCGCGGCCATCTGTCCCAGAGCCTGCCTCTCTGCAGGGCCCAGCCTGCCTACCTCTCCAGTATGGCCCTCTGCAGGGCGCCCTCCTCAGATGTGCAGAAGGACCAAGGCGGCTGTGCCCTCGCCGCCTCACCAGGTCTAGGGATGTAGCGCAGCGTGAAGGCTGAGTTCAGTCCCCAGTACCAAAAACAGGTGCCCCGCCCTCTCAGCTTTCCTCCAGCAGGGACCCTTGACCAGTGTGTTGGCCGTCAGCCCGCAGATGGACCTGTCTACAGGGCTCCTGTGTCCTGTTGGGGCATCACACGCCCTACCCCATCCTGTGGCAGTGCCAGGCCCCACCTGCTGCTCAGAACCTGTCGTCCTGCATGTCCAGAGAAGCCCAGGGGCACCAGAGCACCAGCTCCCTGCAGACAAACCACCTCTAGGCCTGCGCTGCCCGCTGCCTGGCCCGCTGTACCCATGCAGAAACGCCCCTCCACTGTGGCTGGCTGGCTCTGTCACCGTATACTGGGAAAAAAGGGACCTTTGTCTTCTTGCCTCTGCTTGGAGACCAGACGGGACCCACTTCACACCCCTACCTGAGCCTGCTCGCAGGACAGTTCAGGAGGCTTGGGTTGAAAGGCCGGGAAACTTTCATTTTTTCCCCAGATTTCCTTTTGAGATCTTAGGCCTCTTTTTGCTGTGAATGGACGTAATTTTTTTCAACCAAAAAAGAGAAAAAGCTATAAGAATGGATCAAAATGATCACTGTATTTGATCTTAGGGGCATCTGCACACTGCTTTTTCTGAACCCTGAACCCTGCTTTATGGAGAGGACAGGAAAATGCGCACCATGCTAGGGACTGCGCCCTGCCCCCAGGTTTACAAGGCCAAGCCCGCCCTCAACCCACCATGACAATATGGGGAGCTTAGAAGAGACTAGAGGGGGACCCTCGCGTTGGGCTTCCTGGCCTTGAAAGAAGAAACATCAGAGAGCTCACACTTCGGACCCAAACGCACCCGGAATGGTTGGAAACAAAGTCCCTGGTGCGTGCAGAGCGACTGGGTCGGGAGGTGCAGGTGGAGGTACCCTCAAGTGCTGCAGCAGGCGGGGCCTGGCTAGGGCGGGGCCTGGGCGTGCCCGTGTTCTCGGCCGGCTCCTCCCATCTCTGCTTTGCGCCCCTGCCTTGGGGTCATTACCTCTCCAGCCCTCTGCGTCCAGTGGGCCAAACACGGGCTGAAAACATGAGCCAAGCTAAGCCTCTGCTCCCTTCAGTGCCGGGCGTCAGTGTTGTGTCTCAGGGACAGAAAGACAGGGGCGTGCCAGCGCCCGGTCCTCAGACACCCGGGGCCGGCCCGTGAGCCCAAGGGCTGCTGCACAAGCCCCTCAGCTGGGAGGCTTACTGTGCAGCTGGCGTAGACCAAGGCGTGCGCCCACCCCGTGAGAGGGCCCAAGAGCCACCCAGGCCTTGCAGCGCGCTGTCGGGCTGACCACGCGTCACCCCGGCCACCGGGGGAGCTCGAGACAATGTCACCCCGACCTGGTTGCGAGGACAGCCGTCAGTCACCCAGACACTGGTCCTTTTCCTCTTAAAGATGCTGGATCGTGCTCCCCATTTCTGCTGTGGACACAAAAAGGGGTCACAACCTCACCCAATTAGGCGGCACCTTCGCCTCCCGCAAAGCGCAATTTCACGGCCTCACCCAGCTTGTCCAGCTTGTGTTTAACCCTTTACGATGGAAATGTTCAAATATGCACCAAAGAAGAGAAAGTGGGGGCTGGAAGCCACGTGCCAGGTGCTGGACTCTGCCCCTGCCCCACACATACACACTTCCCGCCAACACTGGGCCCTTTTATCTTTTTTTTAAATGTGGGGGCTGAGTCTCATAAAACTCCCCCTTCCTCTAAAGGAAGCAGTTCAGGATTTTAGCATCCTCATGAGGTGGGATCGTGGCGACGAAAAATTCCAAGGCTTCTGGCCGCCCACCCGTAGCCGAGTCGGTGTCCTGGGCCCCTCGGGCGCTGGCAACCAGCTCTCTGTGTCACTGCTTGTTCTGAGGCAGACCCTGGCACCTCAGCGCGCTCACGGGGATCTCAGCGCCCATTTCTAACACACCAGAGCTGCTTTTTTGTTTACCTCCCTGTCATGATCACACCGTCCCGCCTCTCCAGGGCGGTCAGTGCTCCACCTCCGCTGTCCACTGACCACTGCTCATAGCATGCAGACAGAACCTGTAGTTCACACGGCCAGGTCCACACGGACCTTTCCGCCTGTGACAGGCCTCCTCCATGCAGGCCAAGTGTGTCTCCTGGCCTTTATCTGGGGACACCAGGGGGCTTTTCCTCCGCACTCCACAGAGGGCTGATGGCCACTCCCTGCTGCCACACTGTGGCCTCATTTCCTGTGACGAAGAGAAAAGGGAGGCACCAAGTCTGAGCCATCTAGACTGAGCTGTGGCCAGGGCACCCCAGTGAGTGTTGGGGTTTCCTGTGTCACCCCTGCACCCCAGTCTGTCTAGTGGGGTCTTCTGATGTGAAGACTGCTGTAAGGGTCAGGGCCATCTGTCAAGCCCCCAGTGGCCATCCCAGCCCTGCCTCTCCCCTGGACTCAGCAGTGGTCGCTGCAGCATGGGCCCCTCCTGGGTCTAGAGGCTTCAGAGGGTGACGCTCTCTTACACCACTGTTTTGTATTTGGCACAGGGTTTCACTACATACTTTGGACTTGTAGTGATCCTCCTGTTTTCAGCCTCCCCAGTTCTGGGATTACAGGCGTGCATCACCACATCAGATTTCGGTGGCCAGCTTCGTGTGCCTGGGGCAGGGCTGGTGTACCTGTGGTGCCAGGAATTGAATCCCAGTCCCAGTGCTTGCCTAAACAGGTGCTTAATCCGCTATCTCACTAGCCCAACACCTCTATTTTGTTAGCTGAAATTTATCAAAAAATGAAGACAGTTCTTCATCTTATCTATACTTGAGGTTTGGAGGATTTTTTTTTTTTTGAGGCAAGGTCTTTTTTTAATTTTTAAAAGAATACAAAATAGTATTAAAACAAAAATTACAAGTAAATCAGAATTTAACTTAACAAAGTAGTATGAATTTCACAGTATTTGTGGTAATACATAGTTTTCTCTTCCAGTTATTCATATTACTAGATATATGCATGCAAAATTGGAAGAAAGATACAAGAAATTAAGAAGAGAAAAAGGGGGCTGGCCAGATAGCTCAGTGGACTAAAGCAGAAGGCAGTGGCCAGGGTTCAATCCCCCCATGCTGGTGCCGCCCCCGAGGTGCACTGAGATGGTGATTGAGACTGGGCGTGGTAGGTGCACCTGTAATCTCAGCACTTGGGAGGCTGAAAACGGGAGGATCACTGTGAGTCCGATCTCCATAGTGAGACCCTGTACACTCTGTACTAAATACAAGAAAGAAATAACGAACAAACAAACGAACTTGAGGCAAGGTCTTAGTATGTACTGCATGCTGGCCTTAGACTCGCTGTGCAGCCCGGGGTAGCCTTGAACTCACAGCAATCCTCCTTCCTCAGGCTCCCAGGTGCTGGGACCACAGACGTGGACGCTATGCCTGGCCCATTTTCTGAATGAGCGGATGGAGTCTTAGCATCCCTCAGAGGTGACCAGTGACCTTTTGCAAAGTCACAGATGATTAACGTGCTGGTCTGTTCCAACCCACTGACGTGTGGTCCTTTCCGGTCCTCAGGCTGCCCCTCCCCGGCTGGCGCAGTCCTTGCCACTCAGCCGTGGTCTGTACCATGACCAACCCCCAGCCTGAAGTCCACACGCCCAACGGAGCAGCCCCAGGCCCACAGGCGGGTGCGCAGCACCAGCACCGCCGTCGTGGGAGCCCGCAGAGGACAATTAACTTCCTTTATTCATTCATCACTTACTGCTCTGCAATCACTGCCCATTCAGTGGGCGCCAGACCCTGCCCCACCCCAGGACCCGAGATGAGTTCCCACAGTATTTCTGTATCTATGCCACTTGTCCTACAAAGGACCCATGACGCCCACATACAATACGAAGCTCATTTAAAAGCTAGGCAACAGCAAGTCTGCTTCTAAACCTGTTCTAAAGACACAGTGGCCAAACCTGAAGCAGCACACGTGCAGGGCGGCGTAGAACTGCTTGGAAGGGGTTGTCCTGTACACACAGGGCCTGGTGCTACCTGTCCCAGCCAGTCCCTGCCCTGACACCCTGCTGAGCTACCTTCGAGTCGGAGCCTCTGGGCCCCACTGGCCTTGGCAGCCTGTGGCCTCGGCTCCATGGAGCATGAGGACACTTGCCTTCTGAGCATGGTGGGGTGGGCTTCACACAGGAGGAGGGGCCACCTGGGCAGGAGGGCACAGCTCCGTGGTCTGCCCAGTCCAGGCAGCAGGGCTACTGAGGGTAGTGCACCAGCCCCGGCTTGGCGCCTCTGCCCCTGGGGCCCGGGACAGGTCTTCAAATCTTCACTTCCTGACTGAAGTAACTGTCACAGGCCAGTCTGTCCCTGCCTCAGCCCCTACCTCCCTGCCCCCAGAGCCTGTGGTGAGACCCTGAGGGCAAGGAGGATCTTTACCGGTCGCTCCTTGGGGCACTGGTGGTGGCAGTGTCCGAGATATGCAGACATTGGGGCCAGGACTCCATGAGGGACCAGGGCTGGGAGCTGGGATAGGAAACTGGGGATCCGGCAGCCCGCAGCTTGCTGCCCTTGAGCCCTCAGCAGATGGGGCGGTGGGGCCTGCAACCTCTCTGAGCACGCAGGTCCCCAGAGTCCCAGCTGCCCACAGCACTGGAGTTCACCCCGCTGAGCGTTGAGAGCAGTGTCGGGCCTGGACGCCCCACTGCCATGTCCAGGCTGCACCGGGGCTGCTGCCCTGCCCAGGACAGATGTGTGCCCACTTTACCCCTGCCTGTGCGTGTAAATGCAAACACTGCACACACACGCTGCAGATTCACACCACACACTGGACACACTGCACACACCCTGCATGTGTTACACAAACTGCATGTGCACACTGTACACACTGTACCATGCATGCTATACCACTCCATGAGCTGCAGATGCACACCACACGGCACACACACACTGCACACGCAAAGTACACGCAGACACTGTGCTCACACCCCTCACACATGCAGGAAACCTCACAGTGTCCACCTTGCACAACCACTGCATGCTGCTGCAGAAGGCAAGGGACACTCACCCCCTTTTCCTCTGACACAGATCAAAGTGGAGAACCAGCTCGACTACCAAGACATCACCAGTGTGGTGGCCATGGCCAAGACCTATGCCACCACCGAGGCCTTCATCGACTCCAAGTACGACGTGCGCATCCAGAAGATCGGGTCTAACTACAAGGCCTACATGTGAGTCCCGGGCAGGCAGGCAGGCAGCGGGAGGGAGGGCGAGACGGAAACTAGTGATGCTGGCCTCCATCCTGCCGCGGCCTCCCCGCGCCCCATGCTGCCCCCCTGCTGCCTCACTCTGCGGCAGGACCCAGCGGTTCACATCCAGCCTCAGCCCATCAGGGCTGAGCGCTGACACCGAATGGGGCTGCTTCCCAGGGAGGACACTGGGCTCACTGCGGGACAAGTGGGGAGGCCTGCAGGCTTCCTGCAGCCCCTCTGCTGCGCCAAGAGGCAGCCTGATGACTCTGCGCCTCGGAGAAGAGAGCTCTGAGGTGGCCACAGTGGTACGTGCCCCTAATCCCAGTGCTGCAGGAGGCGGAGGACAATTTAGCAATTTAGGTGACCCTGTCTCAAAATAAAAAATTCTATAGCTCAGTGTGAAGGGCCTGGTTCAATAATGAGTATAGGGAAAAATAAAGCAAAGCAGTTCACTGCAATGGGCTTCTCTGGAACTGATAGAACCAGCTAGAAGGCGGACATGGAAGCACACACCTCGGTTCAAGCTGCTTCAGAGGCTGAGGCCGGAGGGCACCAAGTCGGGCGCCAGCCTGGGACGCGCCTGCCGTGCCAGCCCTCAGCATGCCGAGTCGGGGGCATGCGGCGCCTAATGAAGCACACTGGGCTTGAGCCCAACACCGGAAAAGAAAACGTAGGAGAGAAACTGCCACCCAGGAGGTCCCACCGGGGCTCTTAGGCTGCGGGCAGCAGAAAGCCCAGGTGATAGTTTCATGGGTTTTCATTTAAGGGAATTTGTCAGAAAACCACAGGCAATCAGAAGCTTCAAACACGAATCAACCAACCCCACTTAGACATCAGTGTCAGAGACACAGGCCCTGGGCAGCCCCAGGAATCCTCATGGCCACTAGCGGCAGACTGTCAAGGCATGGCCACTGGGCAAGGACCCACCGAGGGTCCACAGTGCTTCTCCTGAGATCCAGAGCCCACAGAAGGGAGCGTGGTTAGGGAAAGGCAGAGGCAAGGAGCCAAGAGAGGATGGCCCATCCCACACTGCTGGCACTGGGGCTCGCCGGGGGCATAGGTCATCAAGCTGGAAGAAGCCGAGGTCCCGGCCTGTGCAGAGGCTGCGCCTGCCCCTGGCCTCTGGGAAGCTGCTACTGCTGCCCACTGACACAGACCCCGGGAAGCCTGCAGTGTGCGGGGCAGCACCTGGAGGCCCCGCCAGGGCAAAGTCTCCTGCACACACTCAGGGCTATACGGTGCGGGCCCAGGAGCCCAGCCCCCTGCTCCTGAGAAGGTCATGTTGGTCACGCTGTGCATGTCCAGCCTGTGGCCTCTGGTCACTTCTGCACTACCTGAGCCACATCTTCTACAGAATAGGAGGTGGCTTCAAGCTTTGAGGACAACACAGACTGAGTCACCACTCTCAGCCAGTGCCTGGGCGGCTGGATTAGAGGCCAGGGACGGAGCAGGAGCAGAAGGCGGGCGCTGGTTCTCGGGACTCACCAGCCAGCACCCTCTTCTGCGCAGAGGCCAGCGTGCCGACTCCAGGCTCCTGGACCCCGGGTGCCAAGACCCCTCCTCCTGCCCCTCAGCCGTGACGTGTGCCCGCGCAGCGCTGCCAGCCAGCATGATATCATTTCCCTCCTCTCCTCCTCGTTCGGGTCCCCTTGACACTGGCGACACCTTGTTCCAGTTCTTTTCTTGCAAATTACCTCATCGCCTCATGCTTCATGTGGAGCCTCTTTGACCCAACAGCTACAATTTGTCATCAGTCACAGTTTCCTGGACCCCAGAGTGGCGCACACCAGGGAGGGCTCCATGGACAGCGCGGCTCCTGCCCTGGCCATTCCTGCCCGGCCAGTGTCTGCGCACCACGCCTGCCATTTCAGGTTCTCCAAGCAGACACAGCGAGAAGACGCCTGTGCATCCTGGGCCACGTGCACACACAGCCACAACTCCATCTCTCACATCTGCCCATCTCGTACTAAGCTAAAGAGGGCCGCACCGACTCCTGCCCAGGCTGAGCTTCCCGGCTGGGTGCTGCTGCTGAGCGTCAGCGTCGGGAATGGAACCCAGCAGCGCTGAGCTGCACCTCTCAGCTCCTCCTTTTTAACGTTGAGACAGTCTCTCGGTGAGTCATCCAGACTGGCGTGAACTTTCTGCGTTACTACCTCAGCCTCCCGAATAGCTGGGATACCAGGCGTGTGTCACGGCGTCCAGCTACGTGTGTGCTGTCTGAGCCACCCACTTTGTGGCATTTTGATGCAATAGCCCAAGACTAAGGAACTTACAACAAGGTGACTTTTCCTGTCCTCCACCCCAGCAGGGGACACACCGTTAGGCCATGGCCAGAACCCATCCCCACATCCACCGTGGCCCGCAGGCTTGCCCATAACAAGCCTGTCCAAAGGGAGCCCAGGCTGACAGCTAGGGCTGAGACGTGGTTTGGTGGCACCTGGCTCTGAGCAGGAACATAGTAATACCAGCACTCCGCTCAGCAGGGTGGATTAGAGGCCAGGGACGGAGCAGGATTAGAGGCTGGAATGAGCAGTGCTGGGAACACCCAGGACCTGTGTCCTGACCTAGCAAGCACGGGCTGCACATCTACGCTTATGTCATTGTCCTCCTGTGTCCCTGTGGCCTCGGCCCGGACACCAGCTCTTCCTGTCTCCATTTGCTCAAAATAATAGGAGCGCCCATTGTGCTAGGAGATTTATGGGATCATTTCCTTTCCGGAGCACAAGTAGCCCTAAGGAGCATGGGCCACAGTTGTTCCCATTTTACCAAGGAAGAGACAGAGAAGAGGTGTTGCCGTGGTTACACTGCCAGCAAGTGGTAGACCGGTATCAAACTCCCATGTCCCACCCCTCTGTCATGGTGAGGTTCCATTGTCCTGCTCAGCAGGTGGCTTCCTTGGGGTCTTGTCAGGAGACCCTGTTTCCTCCCTAGGTCCCACAATCCTTCAGCCCCTGTTGAAGGCTGCTTCCTCTGGGGCCGTCCTCCAGCTCTGAGGTTACCTGGTCCTCTAGGCAAGAAGCAGTCCTGGGACTCTGGGCCTGCGCTCCCCCATGGTCCCCAGAGGAAACTGCAGCAGCCCCTCAGGACCCCAGGGCACTCCTCACTCAGCAGGGAAAGGCAGCTCTGCACTTCAGATGGGGCTGCACGGTGGGCAGGACCTGAAGATGGAGACAAAGATGGTGGCAGGACCCACAGGTGGGGCAAGGACTGGAGGTCGCAGCCGCTGCCCAAGCAGAACCCCTACAAGCAGGGCAGGGGGCAGGGGCAGGGAGACAGGCAGCCCGCCACCAGTGGATGGCCTGCCTGCCCCTCACAGAGGGCAGACTCACCACTCCTCTCCTGACCCTGCACTTCGGGGTCTGTAAAAATCCCAGAATCATCAGGGAGGACACTGCCCTGGTTCTGCTTCAAGACAAGAGGTCTAGTGTGTAAGCCAGCCTTTTGTTGCTCTCATAAAACACCTGGGATGAGATGACTTATGAACTAGAAAGGTTGATTTGGGCTTACAGTTTCAGAACTTTCAGCCTCTGGATCCACTGGGCTTCCGGCAGCCCAGGACATTAGGGCCAGGTATGGGGAAGGAGCCTGCTTTCCTCTGACAGCCAGGATGCCAAGAAGAGATGGAAGAGAAGGGAGGGAGTACCTGTCCCCTCCGAGGTGACCTGCCCCCTCACCCCCTCCGAGGTGACCTGCCCCCTCAAAGGAGTCCTCTCCCTTTGGTGCAAAACTGCAGACCCAGCCTTCAGCAAGGTCCCCTCAGGGTACGGCCTACCGCCAAGGCTGGGTTGATTTTCTCAGAAGATGTCAGCATGTTTAGAAATAATCTTTAACTATATAAAGAAAATGGTATAGGTTGGGCTGGGAAGATAACTCAGATGCCTGCAAGCGCAAGGACCCAACCTGAGTTCGATCCCTGGTACCACATGCCTTGCGGGCCTCGGAACCTGGGCACACCATGCAACACCAAAACCGGGCGCGAGGAGCACAACTGTAATCCCAGCTCTGGGGAGTCCGAGACAGGAAGATCACTACAAGTCTGAGCTGCATAGTCAGACCTTGTATCCAATAAATATTTAAAAAAAAAAAAAAAACATTAGGGCTGGGGAGATAGCTCAGTGGCACAAGTGCCTGCCTGGCAAGCGTAAGTTCTCAAGTTCGATCCCCGGTACCGCAAAGATAAATAAATCAAACAGAAAATAAAAGAATGGTATAGGGGAAAAAAAAAAAAAAGAATGGTATAGGCAATAATACCTAAGATCCAGCAAGCAGACTATGGGTCACCCCGGGGAGGACGAGAGCAGGAAAACAAGGGGCAGTTGGGGCACCCAGAGCCGCCATAGCTCGGCAGATACCATGCCCCAGGGCCTCAGGGCCAGCGTGGAGAAGGCAGAGGCCGGCAGCCAAGACGTCCCTAATGCTGTGCTCTGCCATAGGAGGACATCTATCTCGGGGAACTGGAAGGCCAACACGGGCTCCGCCATGCTGGAGCAGGTGGCCATGACCGAGCGGTAAGAGACACATAGGCGGGCAGTGGAGATGCGGAATGGGCCGGGGAGGAGGGAGCCCGGGAGGAGGGAGCTTGGGGGGAGGGAGGGGGAGGGAGAGGAGGGAGCAGAGGGGGGATGGGGAGGAGCCCCAAAGGAGGGAGGCTGGGAGGAAGGAGCTTGGGGGGAGGGAGGGAGAGGAGGGAGCAGAGGGGGATGGGTAGGAGCCCCAGAGGGGGGAGAGAGCCCCGTCCCCAATTTGGGGCTGGCTGAGGCCAGGAAGCAAGGCCACTGGCGACCCCTAGTCCCCTGCAGCTTGGTTTACACCAGTGACTCTAGCTTCTCAACCTCCAGGCCTGCGCCTTAGGAGCAAAGCCGCTGCCGGCCTCATCTGCTGATTGGCCAGGCTGGGTCACAAAACCACCCCTGATCAATCCCTGTGGCCAAGCAGGCTGCTGCACTGTGATAGGGCTGGCCAGTCCTCAGCCAGGAGGCTAAAGCAAGAGCATGTAAAGTTCCTGCCAGGCCTGGGCACTTGGAGATTTAGAAAGACCCTGTCTCAAAATAAAAAAATAAGGGCCAGGAGTGGTGGTGGATGCCTGTAATCCCTGCATTTAGGAGGCTGAGGCAGGAGGATTGTTGCGAGTTCAAGACCAGCCTGGACTACAAAGTGAACTCATAGCCAACCTGAACTGCACAGGGAGACTCTGTCTCAAAAAGACCAATAAATCAATCAATCAATCACAAAAGGGCTGAGGATGCAGATCCATGCAAAGGCCCTGGGTTCAATTCCNAAAAAAAAAAAAAAAAAGGAGGGAGTCACGAAGACAGGAAAGCCCAGGTAGGCACTGCAGCCCAGTGCGGGGCCCAGCACCTGGCACGTGGCTGACGAGGAGGGTCAGAGCTCCGCACTCAGCGGGCCCCACCCCCATAGCTGTCTCAGCAGTGCTGTCACAGGGACACAGGCAGAGGCAGTGCTGTCCCTCCCCCGGGTGCTCATGGGACGCTGGCCCTGCTGCCACGTGACCCCAGGCTTCCTGGCCTCAGGGCTGACTGCGACTATCCCAGTGCCCACGGGGCTGTGGGATCCACTTCCCTGTGCAACCAAAGCAGAGCGTCCAGCGGGACCCCACAGAGACAGAACTCTCTGGGACCCTAAACCACCAGGTCCCCAACTGAGCTCCCAGTTGCCATGCAGTGTGGTTCCTGGTAAAATCTGCTGTCTCCGGTTCTGTCCCATCACTGGAATGTGGCGTCCCCCCACCACTGAAGGGATGAAGGAGGGCTCTGCCTGGCTGGCACTTGTGTGGCCACACTCTGAGGCAGTGCACCCGGAGCGCCAGAGTGACAGAGGTGCTCACACGGGGCAGGCGTGTCGGCCTCACTCTCCACAGCTGAGGCAGCGTGGCCGGCTGACGCGCAGACCAGGAAAGCTGCCTGGGCGCTCTCCTGCATGCCCGAGGGGTGCAGAGCAAGCACCAGGGGCCTGGACTCCCCACCGAGCAGCACCAGATGGGCCGGGTGCATCTCAGCAAGAGGAAGGGGGCATCGGCATAGGGGGCAGGAGCCCTCCCGAGGGGGACCCGCCGTGGGTGGGAGTCTGCATCTTGCCTCTCCTCCCATCCTCCATGTGGCCTGGATGAGCCGCGCCTGGCGGGGGGCGGGGGGTGGCATTGGAGGGGGTGGGGCTGGTGGGGGGCAGCCAAGGGCGACCACCAACCACCCCAGCTCGGGCTCTGTCCCCAGTGAAGCGGGTGGCCTTGCAGCCCCTGATGGCTGACGGGGAACAAAAGCAGCAGGCCGCAGGGCGGCGGTCCCCAGGCTGGGGAGAATGCACCCTTTGTCCGAGGCCTCCTGTGTGTCTGGCAGGCCCCAGTCTGGGAGGGTCGGAGGCGTCTGAGCCGTGGAGAAGCTTTCCCAAGGGAAAGGGCAGGGTGACTGGACGCGCCGGAAGGAGCTGGGCAGGGCTCGGGGGCTCTGCGCCTCTCCGTACTCTCTCCCGCCCCTCCCTCCGTATATGTAGTCTTCAAAAGACTGAAATATTCACTGTCATCTTTTTATCACACTGCAAAAATTGAGATGTTTAGCTGTTTTACATTTACTACAGTAAAAGCCGCGTGTCGCCAAGCCCCCCTGGTCCCTCCCTCTCTTCCGGCCCCTTCCCGTCCTCCTTGCCACTTCCTGCAGCAGCTCTGGAGTCCTCTCTACCGAGGGTCTGGTTGTGCTGTCCCGGCTGAACGGATTCAAAGCCTTTCCGTCTGCGGCCGTCTTGACCTTGGGGAAGGGCCGGAAGTCACGCGGTCCCAGACCCCGGGAATGGGTGGGCGAGGACCCAGCGCTGCGCGGCCTTCCGCTGGATGGCCCCTGGCCCCAGCAGTCCCTGGAGTCTTGATCTCACCTCCTAGAGCCACGAGGACAGACTCCAGAGCTGCCGCAGCCCGGGGCTGGGATGACGACTTGAGTGCTCCGAGCAAGGGGGGACTGGCACTGCGTCCCGGACGTCAGTCGTGCGCGCTGCGTGCCCGAGTGTGGCCTGTCTGGGCTGTCCCCGCCCGCCCACCGGCAGCCCTGCTCCCGGCACCCACTGTCCTCCACCCTCCTCAGGTACCGACTGTGGGTGGACAGCTGCTCGGAAATGTTTGGCGGCCTGGACATCTGCGCGGTCAAGGCTGTGCACAGCAAGGATGGCCGGGACTTCATCATCGAGGTGCGAGCCGCCCCCCCCGCCCCGTCCCCCCCCCCCCCCGGG
>NDGN011478227.1:0-10975 GCA_002564285.1 Tympanoctomys barrerae
CTCTTGGGAGGCTGTAAACAGGCGGATCACTCCGAGTCCGATCTAGTAGTGAGACCCTGAACAACTGTAGACCCTGCCCTAAAATTAAAAAAATAAAGAAAGGAAAAAAAAAAAAAAAAAGAAAAAAGAAAATACTGTTTTCTAAAATATTCGAAACACTGCGATGGCTGGCACTGTTATGTACTCTTGCAAATATTTTTAGGGTCTGGCTTAGGGGCCGAGAGCGGCCCCGGGGTGCGGGCTCCTGCAGGCGTGGCGCTGTGCTGCACCGCCTGGACAGAATGACACGAAGAGAATTGAAACGTGGTGCAGGCTTCTGCGATCTTCCCTCAGACACTGGACAAGTGGTAACTCATGCAGGGCTTGTTGGAAAGTGAGGTGGGAATCCACTCCTACACCGGGGCGCTATTCACAAAGCTGCACTCCGGCGAGCTGCTGTTTCGGAGCTTTGAGAAAGCGGGTTTCCCAGGAGAGCCCTTTACCCTCACGGATTACTCACTTCAGAATCGTTGCCGGGCCGAGGGGCGCACGTCTGTCAAATGCTGCGGAGCTTCATTTCCTGTGGAAAGGCTGCGCTGTCCTGCGGTCGCTGCGAGAAGTCCACGCCTGGGGAGCTGCTCAGGCACAGTGATAGACGCAGGGTCCTGGCGTGCTCGTTTTTTGCTCCCAAGCTTCAGTTTTATAGATTCCAAGTGCTGTCGCTGTTTTCCTCTTCGAATCGACAGGCTCACTGCACTCATTCTTGAGCCGCTATCTACAAAACACCTCAGTGGGACTAACCTTAAAAATTTGGTTCAAATTTGTTCAAATAAAAGTAATGTTCTGTGAAAACATTTGCTAGCTCATCTCCCTGTCCGAGAGCATCCTTCCTGTTGAAAAGCCACCCTCGTTTTTAAGCAGAGCAAACGCTTTCTACATACTTGTCACTTCAGCAAGTGTGGACTTGAGGACTGAAGTTTAATGCCATTAGGCTCTCTGTCTCTCTGTCTCTGTCTCTGTCTCTCTGCCTGTCTGTCTGTCTCTCTCTCCCTTTCTCTTTCCCCACACTGTGAGTATGTGAAGAATACAGCGCCTACCACAACAGTTTGGTATAGAGCATTGGTTTGGGTGAAAGCACCCATAGTTTACCTATCTTTTGGTCATTTTTTGTCACCAAGAGTAAAATTTTCAGAAGAGAATATATATAGATCTGATCTAAAAATATGCTCACACAGGATAATGCAAATCAAAATTTCAGTCAGTTTCCGAGGTCAATTATCAGTGACAACTTAAAATTAATTTACATGAAGAACAACTGAAGTAGTTGGGACTCCAGTTTACAGGTAATCAAGTCCAACTAAAGCAGAAAGGAAAACAAGCAACCCGGTCATGCAGACAGAGGTCAGATCTCACCTCTTAAAAAATATGGTTTCAGGCCCGGCTGACCATACACATTCCCGTCTTTGTCACCAGCCATCTGCCCTCCTCGTTCCCACCTTTGCTCTTTGTGGAATTCCTCTTTTTCTCCAGTTAGCGCTCAAGATATGCGGCAGCACCAATCATAGCAGCTTCAAGGTCACACCCCACGAGCTGAGAAATGATGGTGGCCGGCGAGAACCGTGTCCCGGATGAAGAGGTTTTGGGTGGGATTCTTACTGGCTCCCTTTGGGTGGTCACATTCACTTATTAAGAACTCTGAGGACTCTGTTCTGTACTAGCTACCAAGGAACGACTAACAGGCCCAGATCAAGCACACAACTCTAGAAGCGGAAGGTTGAACAGTCTGTATGCGGATTAAGAGTGCGAGAGGACTGGTTACGCAAGAAATCAGACACAGTATCGTCTAAGGAGAGAAGAGGATGAGCATGGTGACATGGGTGTCTGGGGCGGCACCGGGTAGATGTCGTGCTTCAGCCCCAGCTTGAGTCTGTACAACGTGATCCTTTTATTGTAATGGCACTCTTCCTTCCTGATGGCAGTACTCTGGTAGAGGTCCTAGATGACAAGGCAGGAAAATTTGGGAGAGTGAATTTCTTCCCTTTCTGCCCTGCTTGCCAGCGCATCACTGTTTCGTTCTCCTTTTCCCTTTCATCTGCCCCAGAGAATCCAGCTAGGCTGGCTGTCCTGGTGGCTGTTCTTGCAAATGTCTTGGTTTGCTCTGCTTTTCCACTGAAAGAAAGCATAGTAGAGCAATGTGGGTGTAGGTTTGTGCAAAGGACCAAATTCAACTCCTTCACTAACCTGGGAGGGACGGCTCAATCTCTGGAAGTGTCAGACTTTTTGGTTATAAATGAGAAAAGTATCAGAGCTGCCAGTAGCCAGTGTGTCAATGTACGCAAAACCTCAATAACGCCCCTGCCTGGGGGCGAGTGCTCTGTAACAGACCACTCTGTCCTCTCCCTGGCGGTTTCCCTCTCCATTCATCTGTCTTTCTGTTTCTCCACTTGCCCTGAAGACCTGTCTTGCAAGTGTTGAGCCATCACTGTCTTCCGATTCTCTTCTGGAGAATCCTCACTTTGAACATAGGCTCAGAAAGGAAGAAGGCGAAGGCCAAATTTACCTGGGAAAGAAGAGCAGCTACCAATTACAATGCCCCAGAAAGTGAGCCAGCTGAGGGGATTTCTCTTCCCCTGAACTTTCTTTCCTCTCATTGTTCAACTGCAGGCAATTCTCATTTAAGAAAACATCAACTGGTGAAGTGAGGAATTCCCATTGCGACACAATTAACTGTAGATTTTTATCCTCAAGGTGGTCATTTCTAGACACTGATGACCAAGACAACACAAATATGATGATCCAGTAAATCCACAGAGCAGACATATGTGCGAGGAGTGGAAGAGGGACCAGAGCTGTGGCATCTGCACCATCAGGAGATGGCGGGGCGCAGCAGCTTGGGGCTTGGGACCCACCTCTGTGAGGAGGACACACACCCAGGGATTTCTGCACTCGTGTATTTAGCCGGCATTTTGGAAGCACTCACTTGGCATCTGAACAATCTTAGTTTAAAAAAGTTGAAAAAGATGACCTTATTTTGGGTTCTCCTGAAGTAAGGGTGACTCATAGTAACTAGGTTGTTGTGATAAAATTTGCTGAGTTTCATTATGAACTAAGCCCGAGTGTTCTAAGAACACACAGCCAGGAACCTTTTGCCACCTCAACTAAGGGCCTCAAGGGAAAGATGTGCCTTTGGAGTGGAGCCTTGACGGAGAGGGCCTCGGAATCCTTCAAAAAAGGAAGGCACAGGAAATCGTCTCGGAAGCGAAGGTAAAATTCACTCCAGGCTGCAGGTCAAATCCAAAACTAAAAACTAAAATCAAAGAAGGTGTGATGTATTTCACGTGCCGAAATAACGTTCTGTTACCCTAAAACATAGAATGCATGAAAAATGATTAGAGAGAAGGCTGGAGAGACAGGCAAAGATCAAAATGGCAAGCAACCTAGTAAAGGACCACAGGCCCTGGGCTGAGGGGTTTGTCCCCTCTCCTCAGTTAACCCAAGGCCACTGAAGACTTTCAAGCAGAGCAGCACTGCAATCATTTCTTTCCATCAAAGACATTCTCATTGGTTTCTACCAGAGGGAAACACAAACCAGAGTGGGAAAGCCACTACTCACTGAGATTCCTCCTCGATCCAGGGACGGGTGATGCCTGTAGGGGCCAACGTGGCCAAGCTGATGGTGTCAATGACCATGACAACACCAGGTCTAATGTGACTCAGTAGGAGTGACACTACGGTCTTCGGACCCTATCAAGCTTACTTCCCTTCAAACCTCTAGAGTTGCAGTGTCCAGCACGGTAACCTGGAGCCATCTGTCCGCGGCTGCTCAAATTCAAAGGTCAGAAAAGTAGAAACTGATTTTGCCAGGGGCACCAGGCACATCACAGGTGCTGCTAAGCTCTGTGCACCCAAGGGTGCTCTCATTAGGTATCCAGGTGTAGAACGTTAGCTCCACTGCACAAAGCTGCAGTGGAAAACCCTGCTGTATTTGCCCCTCTCACCATGTTGAGAACTGCCTAACGTCTAGTTAAATTTGTAGCCAGCCCTGAATGTAAGGATGACACTTTTTGAATCAGGAATTAAATCATTAACACCATGTTCAGAACATAGTGAGTGTTCAATAAATATACTTTGAGCAGGCTTGGGAGGCTGAAAACAGGAGGATCACTACTAGTTCGATCTGTGTAGTGAGACCCTGTAGACCTGTACTAAATACATAAAAAATTAAGAACAACACCTCCTAGATGTAATTTTTTTTTGCCTTTTATCAAATTACTTTTGTAGTAAAGCTCAATTTCTGTGTCTGAAAACATGCTCTGTGATCTGTGCTCTAGAGTAGGCTTTATTACCTTATTAACCAACCTGAAATCCTACCCAGTAACTGCAATGTAAAATACTGTTTCTTGATGTGAGGCTTTCTAAGTTTTATAGTAGTTGTAAGCATTTTACTCAGAACAAATAAGTTGAGGGTGCCCTATGTGTACGACATAAAGGCAGGCCTTTCCTAGCTCCATGGCGGGAAGGAACACATCTGCTCTGTTTCACTCGTGCTCATCCAAATTTCCTTAGACAGATTTATAGGATTTTAGGGTTTCACAGATGAGGTTGAAGGATGTGCCTACAGCAGAAATAGCATGGTATTTCCTGTCACAAGTTCCGAGTTTCATGCCAGGCCTACTATTTACCAACTGCACAGCCTTGAGCGAATCTTTTAGCATCTAGGACTTTGATTTTTGATGTCTCCAAGACATGTGAAGCAATCTCTCTTTTTGTTTACAGATTTCCATGCAGATCAGCTGAGGTAGTGGATGTGAAAGAATTTTTCAGCTTGGAAGGTGACCCAGCAGCAGGACACGACACACTTGCTCCTTATTTTGCTAGACTTCTGCTTAAGAGCAGAAGCGTTTACCTGCGCCGAGATGAGCTCCTCAACACCCACACCTAGGTTCCTCCTGACCTCACTGACTGGGGCAAGCATGAGGCCCTCCTAACTGGAAAGTTGCTGTACTATTTCTTGCTTTGGCCTGCACTTGTAGGACCTCCAGGTTCCCTCAGTTGCTTTCCAAATACGTAAAATAAACCTGTAGGGATTTCTCACCTCGATGTATGCCAAACAAGCCATTTGTATCAGCAGATTTCTTTCGCCTCTTCCTCTGCTCTAATGATGCTCCTTATCAAGGGCCCGTCTGTGTGGGTCCCACAAGGAACCTTTCTGCATTCCCTAACCCTATATTTCCTTACAATCTTTGTTGTCTGCCTGATATCCTAGTACTCCTACAAATGCCATCTGTCATGGAAACAACACTGCGCCCCCTTTGTTTTCCCTCACCCACACTACTCTGTGTTCTGCCCACAAGCAGAAGAAGTTAAACATTTTCCTCCATTGGTATTACATGAGTTCATCAGAGTATAGACGCAGCCCTGCTCGGCTTCCGTAATTCATAGAGTCAGCCGTTGGGACTGTTAATGGAGATGTGTCAGTTAGACTTGAGGGAGAACCATCCTGAGAAGTAGATCTCTGGGTGTGTCTGTAGATGATAGACAAGTAAGCCAGCCAACAAAGCAGAGAAAGTCCACCCCGGTACTAACTAATAGGCCTGCAGCCTGGGTGGAATAGAGTGGGAAAGAAGAAGGGAGTCTTCTCCTTTTCTTCAGTTCATTTTTTAATGGATAATTAGGTAGCTAACATAGTAAGAATTCACTTTTGTTTCATTATTAATGCATTGAGTTAATTTTGTGCTTTCTTTTCCATTTAGGACCACATATTCAAAGGTTTTAGAGATTCACTAGAGAGGGAAAACAGACCATGCATTACTTGGAAAAAATAATTATTTTAAATTTCACATGGAATGTTTGCCCATGTGAAGTCACAAAAATGTCTGAAAATTACAAGAGAGGAATAAGCTATTCCTTGTAGGTGGAAATGCACCTACCAGAGATTTGATGGTGCATGAGGGACATGTATTGTGTTTGCCATAGAGTGAAGTAGAATCATCAGGGAATAAATCACGCATCATAAATAAAAAAGAAAAAGACTAAGTCTATTCTAATTTTCAGATAGCAAAATCATCTCTAATCCTTGTAAAATGACCCTTGTGGAAAGAAAATGTGTGACCACTTTTTCTACAGTCTGGCTTCATTTTTATCTATCTATCTATCTATCTATCTATCTATCTATCTATCTGGTACAGGGTCTTGCTACACAGCTTGGACTCATAGTGTTCCTCCTGGCTCAGCATCCCCAGTGCTGAGATTACAGGCCTGTACTACCACACCCAGTTTCAGTGGCCTGGATGGTCTGCCAGGGGTTCTGGGGCCAGCATGGCATGCAGTACCTGGGGTCGAACCTGGGTCCTTGCACTTGCCAGGCAAAAGCTTAGATCACTCAGGTATCTCCCCATTCCCTGTTTTTTGTGTAAGTCTAAGTTTGTTGTACAGCAAAACCTTAATAAAGCCTCCATGCTTAATTTTATGGTCATCTTTAATTTAAAGAAAGGAATGACATTCTTATTTACTTATTTATCCATTCATTTCATTCCGATTTTCTATTGACAGAATTTGCACGCATCTGTTGTATTTATCGCTCCCTTGGGGCCAGCAGGAGCGCAGGCCCTCTGAAAGGAAACTAGAGATTCTAATCATCAGTTTCCCTCTTTGCCTCATGCTTGGAATCCAGAGGCAACTGGGCTCTTTAAACTTAGTAATGGTTTTGCGTTATGCATAACCCCTGCTCACTAAGGAAGGTAAGCGCAGCATGGTCCACTGTTCAGGTGTCACCACAGAGTGGACAACACTTGGATCTCTGAATGATCACTTGCAGGAAAGCTGCAGGGACATCTCTCTGGGAAACCTGTCCATCGCATGAGAAGTGACACCTCAGCCTTCATCCCACTAAGCCGGGAAGTTGGTTGAATTTTGACTACACTATGGCCTATGACTAAGGCCAAGTAGGAATTTTCAAGCATACGCTCATGCCTTTTGCAACTAATTCCAAAGCATGATCTTTCTACAAGGCTCACTTAGTCATTACTTCATTGAAAGACCTTGCTTTCCCCCAACTCTATGATGTTCCAGGTTCCAGCAGTGTGCCTCTGCCTTGCTTGTCCTGCTTGGCAGCCCTGGGTCCGCCTTCCAGCTCTCACCGCACAGGTGGGAGGCCTCAGCCCACCAGAGAGGCTCTCTGAACAACGAGTCTTGGAAAGGTGGCATTGGAGATTGTTTTTCTTGCTCAGGTGTTTCTTGATCCCTAGGCCAATTCACCTAAGCCATCTCCCAGTGAGAGCTGTGCATACTGAAGAGTGAAGAGGCAGCCTTGGGCTGTACCTGAGAAGGTGTGCAAAGGCAGTGCGGCCAGCTGTGTGTGTGTGTGTGTGTGTGTGTGTGTGTGTGTGTGTCTGTGTATGTACATGCTCATATGTTGGGGATGCAAGCCAGGGCCTCCTACATGCTAGGCATAGACTCTAAGCTACAATTCTAGCTCTTCACAGTTCTATACATAAACAAGCAGTGAAGGGAGGAAAAGAGAAGAATAAGATGCAGCAACAAAAACCCAATTCGGGCCACAAGCCTTAAATATTTATTACTGGAACATCCCGGTGAAGCTTGTGGGTCTCTGCTTTACAGCACTTGATTGAAAAGATCCTTAAATTTGCATAATTCTAAGGAATCAATTAACTGACGTTCACTTGAAAACTATCTCTTCCTACATGATTTATTTTTTGGTGCATGTTTCTAAATTATGCATACATTTTTTTTTTGTTTTTAATTTAGCTCAACTGAGTTGTTCTTCTTGGACTCTTGGAAAGAGCATTCTTGCAATAAGTAAAGAGACATGGGCCTGACGGTGGGTTACCGTAGCTGTCCCTCCATCCTTCTGGTCATCCAGGATTAGTGAAATGTGGATTTTTTTTTGCCCCTGGTGTGTATTTCTTATGTTTCAGAGTTGTTATCACAGCTCTTCCAAACTTTCCCTGCTCTGGGAAATATCTCCGTGCATCTAAGAGCTGTTCAGTTGCATTCCACAGATCTGTGCTCCGATTTCTCTTGCAGCCCACATCCAGACACAGCCCTTTTGGAAACTAGTAATATAGTTATTGAAGAATGAGAAAACCTGGGTAAGTGTGCTCTGAAAAGTTTCCTGTGAAGCATTTCTGTAGAAAAAGAGCATCTTTGAGAAATCTA
The DNA here is from genome assembly GCA_002564285.1 of Tympanoctomys barrerae. Classification (NCBI taxonomy): domain Eukaryota; kingdom Metazoa; phylum Chordata; class Mammalia; order Rodentia; family Octodontidae; genus Tympanoctomys; species Tympanoctomys barrerae. The sequence goes on from NDGN011478227.1 coordinate 8,158, forward strand.
CTTCCCATTCACTGTGCAAGCGCAGCTCATCGGCTGGAAAGCTGTGCGGCTCTCAGAAATGTACCCTGCGCTCCCAGCCCTGGACGCCCTGCAGTGCACATGGGCCTCAGCACGCCAAACGCCTTTCTGAACACTAATTTATTGCATCTTTGGAAGCAAATTTGCAAGTGAAGAATCAATAAAGTTCTCATTATTCTTTTTTTGCATCCATAGGAGGTCTTTGACAGAAATCTGGTCCTTGAAGGGCCACAAGGGGGATAGCGCGGAGAAGGGGCAGAGGTGTAGGAAAAGAGAAGAAATAGAGGATGACAGAAGGAGGATGGAGGGCGTGACCCAGCCAGGGATCCTGTCCCAGAACAGAGACAAAATCACCAGGCAGCAATGCTTTTCCTTCCAGGAAAATCAGCTCCATCTTGCTTCTTTCCATTGTTTCTGAGTTTTGTGGGTTTATTGGCTCCTTTTGGTAGTTTGGATGTTTTCATTATTCTTTAAAAATTTTCCTTGCATGGTTGTTTAAAAGGGACACGAAGAAAGGAGGGATGCATCTACACAGCCACATGAAAGCAAGCTCGGGGGATGAGCTGGGCAGGCAGAAGCACTCGAAACAAAAACCTGCAGACAAAGCAAAGCTCCAGACCAGCCACTTGGCTTCTACCTACAGATCAGAGGCCAAGAAAGCGTGTGACACGCCTGCCATTCTAGGGACCCCAGGGATCACTGAAATGCGTCTTAAGGTTGGTTTCTCTTCCTGGCCTTCAAAGCCACTTGAGATGAGATTATAGAGCAGTGGGGATGCTGATGGTGTCCCAAAGTCACCTTTGTGTGCCTCATGTTCATCTGAAATAAGATTAGAACAACTGCTCCTCACCTCAAGCCCTTGGGGGCCTCAGAAGGGTCAGGAATAAGAAGTCGTGACAATCATGAAATTGCTCTTCGTGTCTCTGAAAGCTTAATGCAAGTCATAAAGCTGGAAAGAAGTCCCACCATGGAGGATCTGCTTTGCTTAGAATTTGTCTAAAACCGGGCTGGACAGCATCCCGGTTATGTGAAGATGAATGGATCAAAAATGTAGAGCTCGTACAAAATAGAGTAATACTCTGCTCTAAAGAAGGGTAAATTTATTTAAGATTTCTTGAAGGCTAGCAGTAATATGCAATGATATGTCCATTCTTACATAACTATATCTGTGAGCAACAGATTTGATGATAAATATAGATATATATCAACCATTGGTAATCAGATATTCTTGTTTTGAAAATCTGTAACGGATGTATTGTTGTATATTACCCTGTTTCTGATTTTTGTTCTTGCTTTTGTTTGTACTCTTCAAAATAAAATAAAATTTAATTAAAAAAAAAAGAAAAAAGAAAGCCCCTGGTGACCTGGGGCTTCTCTGGGGTGCAAGTGAGGGTGTGACATGAGCAGGGAGATGCAGTCTTTGTGGTCGTCCCTGGAGCCGGCGTTCCATGTCAGTGCGGAGAAGTAAATGGAAGAGTTCTTGCTGGTGGAAAGAGAAAGCTCCGAAGAGGAGGGAATTTCCGAGTGCCCCTCGGGCTCTCCCTTTCGTGGCTTTAGTTTTGGGCTTCTGAGGCCTAACTTGGTGGTAGCTGCATTCCCTATGCTTTCTTGCAAGTTACCTTCCCAAGATTAACTTGGGAAACTCCCTCCACTCCCCACCTCCTGCAAAAGAGCAAACAAGGGACCTTGACCACAACAGGAGTCCTCACATCTACGAATTCTCCTCTTCAACTGTTCTATAGCGACAGGTTCAAGGATAAAAGAGTATTTGGAAATGTAATTTCCAGGCTCACGCTCCGCCAGGGTTGGTTGATGTCATGGAGCACACTCAGAAGGGTTTCTTTATGGATGTTTCCATGAAGTCCCTATAAAAATGGAAAGATTTATATTCATCATTATGGGTAATGGAAAAAAATGAATTTGACAACTCCAAGGCGAATCTCGGTGCCATCTTCTCACACTGCAGGCGCTGTCATGGCCAAAGCAAGTGAAAGCAAGCCTCCTCCTTGCCCTTATTTCAGGTTTTCAACATCGGCCATTGGAATCATTTGAATAATGAGTTTTCTGGACCCCAGTCTTACTATCTGGCTGCTGCAGCCAGTCTTTCTAAGGTCCGGTATAGAAGACATGTCCTGTTCAGGATCTCTGATGACATCCCGGAAAGTGGAGCCAGGCAGGAAATCTCCATGGCCGAAGGCCCTGACATTGTTTTTCTAGCCTCCAAATTGATTGCAGACTTTTAAAGGAAGGAAAGTCAGTTTTTCAAAGAGAGGCTATCTTGTCATCTGCAACAATGTGAATAAGCCTGGAAGACACTAAAATAAGTCATGCGCAAGAAGGCAAATACTGTGCACTCTCACGCCATGAGGAATCTGGAAGAGTCAGGGCAGGAAGCTGAGAGGGGAGGGGTGTTTACCGGGACTGGGCGGGAGTGGGACACGCCTGCTCAGAGACAAAATCACCAGTGAGGAATCAGCTTCACAGGGCTATTATGCATCTGGCTACTGTCCCTAATAAGAATCTATTTTGCACTTGGAAATGATTTTAAAAATAGATTTTAGGTGTTCTTTCTTTGCTCCTTCTTACATTCCTCTTCATTTGTTCATTTTATTTAAATATAATTTTCCTAAAAGACACACTTGTGAAGGCCAAGTTAAACATGCCACTGCATACAGAGACAAGAAAATAGTATATAACCGTGAAAATTCACACTGTATGTTTCTGACATAGAAAGGGTCAAAATATGGGACTGAATTTTTGAAACATCTACAGGGCATTGTCTACATACATCAAAGTCCCA
>NDGN011478228.1:0-14015 GCA_002564285.1 Tympanoctomys barrerae
ATTTCATTTGTATTTACTGAAATCATATTCTGTGGGCTAATATATCATCGATTTTAGAGAATGTCCTATGCATCACTGAAAACAATGTGTATTTGGATACTGTTGCAAGAAATTCTCTGAAAACCTCTACTAAGTCAATTTGATTATAGGTTTGGTTCAGTTCTGACATTTCTTTATTGATTTTTTTGTTGAGTTGATCTATATCATTGTGACAATGGTATATTGAATTCTATTCTTACCATTGTACAATTATTTGATTTTTCATGCCCATTAATATTGTTGTGTGTTCCTGTATTTGATTCGTACAAATTTATAATTGTTATCTCTTCCCTTGAAATTTTACCTAACATATATGTAATGAACTTCTCTTTTTTTTCATCATTTTGTTTTTCAGTTCACATTGTCTTCAAAATAAATAGCTACTTATGCTTTTTTGTAGTTTGCTGTTGCATGGAAATTATTTTCCATTCTTTTATTTTTAGTCTGTCACTTTTTTTAGCTAAATGTGTTTCTTATATGCAGTTTATCTTTGGATTTTGTTTCTTGATGCATTCTGCCAGTCTGTTTCTTTTTATTGGTGAATTGAGAACTTTAAAATTATGGTTATAACTGTTATGAATTGGCTTATCTTTGTCATGATTTTTCTTGCTATTAGTTCCCTGCTTTTCCCCTCTGTTTACTTGCTTGCCTTGTATAGTGATTTCTTTCTATCATTGTTGTTCTTGGAATTGTGATCTTTTTTTCTCTGTCTATCTCTAAATATTCTCTTTCTGAAAATCTTACAGTACTCTTTCTAGGGTTGGTTTGGTGGTCATGAATTTCTTCAGTTGTACTTTGTCATGGAAATATCTTATTTCTCAATTCATTTTGGAGGATTATTTTCCAGGATATGTTAATCTTGGTTGGAAGTTGTTTTCTTTCAAGACTTAAAATACGTCACTTGAAACTCTACTTGACTTCAGGGTTTTTATGGAAAAGTATGTCATGACTTTTTTTTTCTTTTGTTTTGTTTTTTTATTTTAGGGAAGTTTCTACAGGGTGTTCAGTGGCTCACTACTAGATCAAACTTGTAGTTGTCCCCCTGTTTACAGCCTCCCAACAGATGGGATTACAGGTGTGCCACCATGCCCCGTCTCAATCTCCATCTCAGTGTGCCCCCAGAGCAGGGCTGGTATGGCAGGCCCGGGCATCAAATCCCTGGCCCCTGCACCTGCTTGTAGGTGCTTTAATCTGCTGAGCTATTTGGCTGGTCCTTCAAGTCTGTCATGATTTAGATGAGATTTCTTTTATAGATGATCTTTTCTCTAACAGGTTTTAATTTGTTTTTGTGCTAAATTTCTGGAACTTTACTTTGTATAGTTTTATTTTGCTTATGGCTGTTTGAACTTATATGTGCTCCATTTATTTGTTAGTGAAATTCTTTATGCATGTTTGGGAAGTTTCTTATCATTATTTTGATGAAGGATTTTTTTTTTTAATGGCAGTAGTGTTGTCTCCAGATTTCTCCTTTATCCCAATTAATCTATGTTTTTCTTTTTTGTCATCTTGTATCCATTGGATTAATGTTTCATGGTCTTCTGCTATTTTTAAGGTATCTTTATTTTCATGATCTCTAGCTATAACTCTGTTTTCAAGATTTGGTAATCTATCTTCTACATCATTCAATCTGTTACATATGCCTTCAGTGGAGGTTTTAATCTTTTGAATTTCTGTTTGGATCTGTTTCATGGATTACATTTCTTTCTTATGTCTGGCATTTTTTGTTTTTATCATTTTTTTCTAAAATCATCTATTCTTCTAACCATGTCTTCTCTAATATCTTTGATTTTAAGCATTATTTTCTTTTTTACCTGAGGGATTATTTTCTCTATATCTTTTTCCATTTTTTAAAATTCTGTTGCTATCACTTCAGAAATTTTAATTGTTTGACTTCCAATTTCATCTATCTCATTGTGTTTCACATTTTTCTGGATGGTTGGGGGTCTGGGGTTGCATTTTGCTTCTGTGTCTTGTCATTTTTTATTTTGTTTTCTATGTTCATGTTTGTTGATTTGTTATGATGGCCTTATCACTAGTACTGCTGTTTCTCTATAAGATGTCTGTTCTTCAGAGATCTCCTCTAGATATAGGGGGTTCTTCATCACTATCCCAAGAACTTATGTTCCCAATCTGTAAAGGACAAAATATTACTTTTTGTTTCAATACCCAATCCTTTGGTGCTGGTCTGTGGTGGTGATTATGAGCCTGTACAATCAAGAGTGTTATCATACAGAGGAGAAAAGCTGATTATAATACACACACACACACACACACACACACAAACACACACAATCCTGGCTGAAGTAATGCAGTTATTACTGATGATACTTTCTAGTACAGTTTAATAACTGAAGTACTATGGTATCCATTAACCTGCTACTCCAACCATAGGAGCGAACTATAAAGTTATATAACAAAATCAAATGGATACCATGTACTTGTATACAGTTATTTACCACTCAGTGGAATGATTTTACCCTTTCGTGGGGGGCCAAGGGTGTTAGATGGGTAGGGAGCAGGACAGGGTATGATAGAGTAAAGGCTGGCAGTGAAAATTCTGTCACCTGAGTTTATGGAAATTTCTGGAGGGCACAGGAGGCAAAGAATAAAATAGAATGTGAACGAGTAATCAGAAGGGGAAGACACAATGATTACTCACTTCAAAATTTAAATTCAACTGATTAAAGCACCTGCTTAGGCAGATGGCAGGGATGGGGATTGGATCCACAGGGGTGGCGTGCCAGCCCCGCCCCTGCGGCAAGCTGAGATGGCGATTTAGCCTGGGTATGGTAGTGCATGCCTGTAATCTCAGCCCTTGGGAGGCTGAAAACAGGAGGATCACTACCAGTCCGTGGTGAGACCCTGTAGTCCTGTAGTAAATACATAAAAAAAGAAAATTTAAATTAAAAAATAATTGAACAAGGAATGAGGCTCAATATAAGAAAATGAAAAGATATGTAAGAAAACTTAAGTAAAAAAAGAAGGAAGAAAGAGAATGAAAAATAAAGGAAAAGAAGAAAAGTTAGACCTAAGAAAGATAGGAAAGAAAAGAAAATCTTTCCAAAAAAAAAAAATGGCATAAAATGAGACACAACAAGATGACTTCCAACCCTACAGGAAAGGGATAGCCAATCAGACAAACAAGGGAGAATAAAATTAGGAAAACACTACTGGTGTTCACAGTTCTGTGAGAATATCTATGTCAGATCAGGGAAATGTGCTGTGCTCCAGCCAACTTTGCCGCTGGAATTATGTGGGCATGGAGCTGATCTTGGCCTCTGGATGCGGGGCTGGGCCTGGTCTTTTGTTGCTAGGGTTACCTTTGCTGCTGCTTCCAACACTTCCAGGTTGCTGGTTTCACTGATTGCTCCATTGCAGTAATATGAGCCAGAAGCTTTCTGACAGGAGGGAGCAAAGGATAAAGAAGAGAGCCTAAGGAGAACTGTGATCTCTTGTAAATTCAGGCAAGCTGGGATACAAGGTCACAGATAACAGCATTTCCTGGAGGAGCCCCGTTTGTTCTTCCAACCTTCAACTGGGACTTTATTGAGTAGTGTTGTGCGAATTTAGAGTTTGGTGAATGCTGGAAGGCAATATAGAAAGTACTTTGTTTTCACAAAATTATTTACGCACATTCCTTGGTCAGTTTTTAGCTCTCAATAAATGTTAGAAGTTTCTGTGGCTGGGCACTCACTTAGGGCAAGACTAAGCTCCTGAGTCCTCTGTAGATATATTAACCTAGTCTTCTCACTGTTTCTTTTGGTTCCGGCTGGTTTTGCACAACACTCCATGCACCTGAAACTGGCTCCCCTGGGTCTCATGGCTTCAGGTCCCTCTGCCCACTGAAGGCATGAGTCCTGCTAATGGCTTTGTAAGTCTCAGGCACATATTTATCTGTAAACCTGTAACTTAAGAAATGTTGAAAATGTAAATCAAGATGAAATCTGTATTCAAGCTTTCATAAACCATTTTTATGTTTTCTTTTTCATTAGTGACATAATAATAACATGTCAAGAACAGTAAGAGTCATTCTTACAGTGATGCATTCCAATAGTGTAGCTATATACAATGCCGAGGAAAAAGACATAAATTTAACCATATTTACTGTGAAAAATTCGCTACCAGCAAATGATATAGACAGATCACAGCAACACAAAGCATTTCTCTTTCAATTACAGGATGGAGGAAGTGTGACAACATTGTTCTCTAATGTCATCATAATATCACACAATGCAAACAATCTCATTTAATGATCTCTTAGTGTTTGTATAAACATATGGTTGCTAATTTGCAAATTTATTTATGATAGCATGTATCCATATACTTTATTATTTATCTCACACTAAATTAGGAGCTTTCATAGCTTTTTTCATTCAGCATTTAGGGCTGATAACACATCTGAACCCCCTACTTAATATTTCTGTCATTAGCATTTATTTTACATTAGTAAGGCTAAGACTCAGTTTAAATTATTGAACAAGTATTTCCAGAAAAAAGTGCTAGAGTTGCCTAATTTTGATCAGGAATTATGAGTTAAGATAATTACCTAAGTCAAGTTATTATAATGAAGAAATTAATTTAAATCTGGAACTTAATTGCAGGCTCAGTAAGGAATGTGGACAACTGTGCTAAGTTGGAAAGTCCACTCTTGAGTAAAGCAAGGCACTTGTTTCCTGGACTTAGTCAATTATTACAATGACATCTTGACAGATTAACCAATACTTATAAGAGAAAATTTGAAATGTTATATAAGTTCCTGTTTTCAAGGCAACACTTAGATTAGTTCATGAATTGCCAGTTTTGACCTCCACTGTTGATAAGAAATGACACTTGAAAAACAGTTGTTAAGAAATCCTTTTATTTTCTAATGAGCTTCTAAATTAATTCTCTTAGTCTGTGGAGAATTTAGGCTACTTGAGACAATGTAGAAAGATTCTTTCCTTCATAGTTGACTTATCATTCACAGCTTTAATTGAGTGAAGGAGGACTGAATTATGAATCTTTTTCATGTGTTATTCTTCAATAAAAGTTTTCTAATTGACAAAAGAGAGGATATTCAAAACCAAGCTTATTTGTTCATTAAACAAATTTATATTGCGATAAACTATAAAACATGCTTCCTTTATGGTTAGATTTTTATAAATTTTTCTTGGGAATAGTGATGCAAAAAATACTTTGAACTAATTCAATTTATTTAGTGATCATTTTACCTGAAATACTCAGATTTAAAAGAAAAAAGCAACCAACAGTCCTAAAGATTATAGCCTCCCCCTGTATTTTTTTTTCTTTTACAAAAGGATAGCTACATTTAGATGTGGCAATGAAACTTCTGCTAAGGCTCAGAAACTTTATTTTCTCTAGTCATTAAAAATATAACTATGCTTTTTAATTTTTTCTAACTACTATCCAGTATTATACTGTATCTAATGTTTTGGAAGAAAGTACTATTAATCTTCAATGTTAAAAGTGGGAAAATAAATCCTTCTGTGTATTTAATTACGTAAAAAGCTTTCTGAGGTTAGTGGAGGTATTTGTTAGAGTATTGCATTAATGATTCAGTAATAATTATAGGATATGGAAGAATAAAATGGTGATTAAAGGTACATATAGAAAATGTTAATGTGAAATATTATAGTGAAGAAGTTTCCTGTGGTTGACTCTAATACAATAGGAGGTCTGAACAGAATAGGAAAAGGTGGGTACACAAAAGTAACTTGAAAATCAGTTGTATCATTACTCAAGTCTACACAACCATAAATTCAAGGTTAATCATATGCTGAAAAGTGGAGAGAAAGTGTGCAAATAGAAAGTTTTCAAGCTGCTGTCCCAACAGCATATAATATCACACATTCTTCAATTCAGCTTCATTTTCTGAGCCTCTGGACACGCTTAATTGAATGTCTTAGGAGAGGTAATATTCATGTATCCATACTTCTCCAACAGGCAGCATCTTTAGAATAGTGAGTAGAAGCCAATATATACTCTAAGTATATAGTATGAAGAGATTAAATATATTTCAATCTGGAACACTAAATCACTAACAACCTAATCCAATCTCTCTGCTTTCAGTAATTAGAAAACTCTGGTCCTCTAAAAATACTTGCATGTTTTCAGTTATTTCTTTTTAAATTTCTGTATTTATATTCAACTTATCCCTCTCATGTTTAAGTAGAATTGTCTTTCATATTGTAAAAGCAAAAAAGTAAACAAACCACTTCCCAAAAGAAAAGAAAAACACAATCCTCCTTCAATGTTCCTTTTTTTCCAGGGATATATCTTTCCACCTGAAACATCAAACTGTTTTAAAGAATTATGTATTGTTTATACTTCAAGGCTTTCCTGTAATTTTGTTCATGATATATACCAGAATTAGTTTAAATTCTCTTTAATCTGAATAAACAGAGCTTCTGTCTTCCATATTCCAAGTAATTTCTTAATTCATAGCTCTTAATAATATCTCTTCTTTAAAATGAAAGCATGATATCTCTACTCCACATTTCCATAAAATTGCACTTAAAGAGATTTTCTCATTTGCAGGAAAGATCAAATAGATGCTGTTTAATGTGGTTGCCAGAATTAGAGTGGTCATTACTCCTGACTCCGAAGCTGCATAATTTACATTTCTCTTATTGTTCATAGTCTTTTAAATCCAGAGTATATTTCACACTGACAGTGTTCTCAATTTGGACAACCATTTCAAGGTTTCAATAGCTATATGTGACTATTTGGTACTTTTTTAATGCCACAGCTCTAGACTGTTCTCTTGTTTAATTATAATTTTACTATCCCATTTAATACATAATTGTCCTTAAAAATAGCATCTTTGGTATCCAGTTACTGTATATTTTGCCTTTAAAATAATTTCTTTCAATCATAAATATCACTAACTGCTTTTAAGTGATAGATTTATATGAATGATCATTTTTGACATCCCAGTGGAGCACGACTTATTTTCTATTATTGTATTACCAAGCCTTTAGATAAATACATGTTATACTAGTGGAAAATGAACATCTCAATGTGCAGGAATACTGAAAAAAATCTTGGAATAAGAGAGGAGTAAAAATGAGGACAAACCCTATTATGCAAATCAAGTAATACATTTTTACTAGAATGGACTAAAATTTAAAATCCGTTTCTCCTTCATATGGGTAATTTTATCACATTTTTGAGAATTATAATATTAATATGTTATCAAATTAGGTATATAAGAAACAATTTATTATTGATACAACTTTATATATTGATATTAATGTGCAGATTATTTGTGGTTAAATTTTTATCAAAAGAAATCCATAGGATTCTGTTGGAACTCACTCACAAATACACATGTGTGCAAATTTTATATTTTGATTTCTTATTTGTTTTTATTTAAAGGTACCCATGTACTTAAAAAGCAAAAAACATATTTTGAAAGCAGAGCAATTAAATATTATGACTTTTCATCAAAGTCAACAAAGTGATTATTTCCTGAATCTAGTTTAGGATTTTGCAAATATGAATTTCCTGAAAGGACAATTTTAAATCTATGTTTGTTTGCCATAGATTTTACTGTGAAGCCCATTTATCTAGCATACTCCAGGCTCTGTCAGACATCATATCCATGTCAGGGTTCCCCAGTACTACCGTCCTGCTTTTAGTTACCAGGACTCACAGGCTACACTGATAGATTTTCATACTTGAAAGGTACAGGTGCTAATTCATTAAAGAGAAAGGAATAAAGAGAGCTGTCTGAAGATTCCAGATTTTTTTATGTGTCCCTTCTGAGTTGGACTGCACAAATACGCTCAGCTCTCTCAGTAAGAATATGCAATGATGTAAACTAACACGGTGGCAGTGAAGGACACTCTCTTGAGGCTTTTTGCCCAGAAATGCATTTTCTTCTGGCATTTAAACAAGTAACTACGACTTCTTCTATTTTCTCTACTATTATGTAATGTTTTGGAAAGATTTGTGATGATTGGTGTCCGGTAGCACCAATATGACTGACATCAGCTACTCAGATTCCTAATTCCTTGAGGATAAACAAATGTTCAGTGTTACTCATCAGTTATTTAAGCTCTTGGTCAGACCAATACAGTCTGGCTTCAGACACACAAAATATTTTCTCCTACAAGGGCTCATAGCTGAACAACCAAAATCTAGGCAAAGGCTCATCCTGAAAGCAATCTTTTCATCAAAATGTGCAGCATTTGAGCACCTACATCTTCTGAACCAATCTTTTCCTCCACATTATCTGACATCTAGATAAAAAAGAAACTATTTCTTTTGTCTTTTTTATGAGTCAGAAATTTATTTTCAAGGCCTTTCTGCAAGATGTTTTCTAAGGTTTCATGCTTTCAAAGAATCCCATCTGCAAGGGATGGGATTGCATAGTTGGCTTTAATTTTGGATTAGTACCATTTCACTTGAGGGAAATGCTTCAGCAGAACTAGGTTTTTCTTAAGAAAAGAAAATGATGAAATGAAAACTAAATTGTTAGTCAAATATTTTCCCATGGTTTATTTCACTTATGAGGATATTTTCAAGTGGTAACCCATGGGACACTTTTTATACTATCCATTCTAATAGAATAAAGCATGAATGCAAAAAAACCCAATAAAAGCATAATGATGAGACTGTATAGACTGTGTGTGCACATAGATACAAATGTACTCATCTATATGATGTATATATGTGGACATGTATATATGTGCATATAAAATATTTATGCATACTACAGTTTAGAGCTGAAATATCAGCTAGATTCCCAGGTAGTAAAGGCTTGGTCTCCAACCTTTGGCACCACAGGGTACTGATGGAAATCTAAGGTGAGATATGTTTGGAGGAAGTAAAATCATTAAGGAACACTCTGGAAGCAGGCACCGTCTCTCTTCCTTTGCTTTCTGAAGTACACAGGTTTTTGTATGTATTAATTACTTTTCTCTCATTGCTGGGACAAATACCCAATACTCAAGCTTAGGGAAGGAAAGCTTTGTTTAGCTCATAGTTACTGGAGGTTTCAAGACTCTGCCCTCACTATACAGGGTCTGGAGGAGAGGCTGCGGTGCTGCTGTGTCAAGGACGACCCTCTCCACACCTCTGAGAAAGCACAGGCTAGCCACTTTAAGGTTTCGCGCATCTCTGGCCCCGCCCCTCGGCCCCTCCCTGGTCCTCTGACCCCACTTCTCAAGCCACTTCCTGCGCCTCCAGCTGTTTCTGCCCCATAACTTACATGAGGCTTTGGGGGGGACAACTAGACACAAACCATAACACTCTACCATGTGCTCCTGCCATTAAGTTCTGTGCTCCATGGGGCCACAGCAGCAAGGCACAGTATCATCCAAAATCATTTGATGAGCTGAACCTATTCCATTTTGATTTTCTTATGTATTTTGTCCAAGTGATAGAAAGGTAACACTATGTATAGATTTGTGTTTGCATATATAGTATGCCTTCTCTGTGTGTATAGAATAATACTCTCTATAATGAGAAATGAGAAAGAAATTGAAATATTATAATAGGTTATTTTAAGTAAATATTATTGCTGTTTAGGTGCCTCATAATGACATCTTTATTTTTTCTAAATAAATTAACTTCTTTTTTTCTTGCTGTTGTCTCCAAACTTTTAAAAATTCCCTAGCAAATGTTTGTTAAGATCTCATGAAATATTAATGCTTCTCTGGATCCAGGTTTATTCATTTCCTTATCCAAGCTTAGAGGAAATTGATGTGCATAAAATTTGCCTCTTTTTCTGAATGCACTGTATTTATCCCTTAATGCCCACTACTACTACTCTTTGTCTTCGTGGTTAATGTTCATACCATCAATATAATACAAGGAAATTAATTCACTTTATGTATTTATCTAAATACACAGGTATTTGAAATTTAATTTGACTTCAGAAAAATGGTTAAGCCAAAAGTAATAATGAAATATTTTTAATTCTTGATGGAACTTTTTTCCCCCCCGGAACCAAGGATTGGACTCAGGCCCTTGCACTTGCCAGGGAAGCACTTATTCCACTGAGGCATCACCCCGGCCGCTTGATGGAAATTGTGAGAAGGAAAGAATTCAAGTCTTAAAGAATATACTAATTTTACTAAAATTTTTATACACTCCTTACTATACCATCTCATGTATAACTGGTTTTTTTTTTTTTTCTGTTTTCCCTCTTGGACCATAGTCCTTTTTGAAGAATTGAATTAGCAGATTCAAAAACCCAAAGAAAAAGAAAATTTAGAGAAATTGCTGTACAGGTATAATTAATTAACAAATCAAACATTTCTGTAATTGGATTTAATATGCTTTTCTAATGCTTATGGCTACATTTTTCCATGTATTTTACTAAACTTTATATTGAATATCAGCTATATCAGCAAATGCCTCAAATGGTTTATGGAGCTTTTGGTCTTATTTTTTTTTAATTCTCACTTTCATTTGTTTTATTGTTTTATTTATTTCTTTGCAATTCCAATTCTAGGTAGAAATGGGCAGTTATCTCGCTCTCACTCACTCAGATACTTCTCCTTTATTTAGTAATCTCAAGCACACTATTTGCCAGGAAACATTCAAGTATCTTGAAATCAATCACTCTCTTCTAAGGCTGCAAAGTACCAAGTAAAAATCTCTAGTAGCTTTTATTACATTAAATATACATTTGTTTCCCTTTAGTATCTAGCAGAATATTGATTTCACAGTAGATGGTCAGTCCATCTATGAATGGGGAAATTTTAAAGAAATACAACACAGGTAAACACTAAGGAGCTATTATACATTAGAAAGGGAACAGAGGGAAGCAGATTTTGAGTAAGATGTCCCTGAAACGATGACTTCAATATTGTTAAAGTATTTATAGTATTTAAAGTTATTTACAGATTCAGTCCAATTTGTATCAGAATACCAATGACATTTTTCACCAAACTAAAAAAAAGTGATTCTATAATTTGTATAAAATAATACAAAGTGAATAGTCAAATAAATATTGATAATTTTTTGGAAATAAATAAAAATATACTGTAAAGCTGTACTCATCAAAAACATGATATTGACAAAAATCAGTGAACCAAACCCATTAGTAAACTCACACATCTACAGATAAATGACATTTTACAAAGATGCTAAAAATCTGCTCTGAGTAAAGGACAAACTTTGCAATAAGAAATGGTAGGAAAATTGTGTTTCCACATACATAAAAATAAAACCAGACTCCTATTTTTCACAATTTACAGAAGTTATTTCAATTTGGGTTAAAGACTTATCAGTTTTCTTTAGAAGCAGTTATTAATTATTTCATTATAGTTATCCTTTCTTTTTTATTTCACAGATTATTTCTGATCTGATTTCCTTTAAACGTTTCTGCCATTGTTTCTTCACTTCAGATGCTATTAATTCAGAGATTTCTTTTTTTTATTTAAGAGGTTATTTCTGGTCTGAATTCCTCTATACTTTTCTGTAGTTGTTTCATTACTTCAGATATTATTAATTCAGACATGTCAGCTGTGTGATTCCCAATTTCTTCTGTGTTAGTGTCTCCTGCATTTGTTCTGGGTAGACTTGGGGCCTGACATTGCATCTTGCTCCTTCTGTCATTTTGTGTAGCATTGTCCTCTGACCTTTGGTGTAGAGCTTTGGAGCAGTTATAACCTTAGCACCTACCAAAATTCATACCCAAGAGAGATTATATGGTTAAGGCAGTTATAGTTTTGTACTTGCAGAACTACAATTAGGAACACTAATAATGGGCAGTGATACTTAGCAGTTGACAAATTTTGTAACTAATGGATTTATATTTAGACAGTGAGAGCAAACATTGTCTGTATAGCTAAGCAGATATTAAATTGGGAATTTGTATTTAAGTTAATTCCCCTAAATTCTGTCTGATCACTTCCCCTTGATGTACTTGATGTCTTCCAGGAAGACTAGTTTTCTCCCTGTCTCAGTCAAGACAGAAAGAGGGAAGATGCTCTCACAGATCTTGGTCTAGCAAAGTGTCTCAGCTTATCAGGTGTGGATCTATGAGGTTTGAATTCATAGATGTGCCTGGCTTGGGTCTGGCTGCTGTGCTCAGCTTCTTCCTGCTGTAGCGTGTTCACATAGAAGTGAACCTGCTGTGCCCTTCTGGCAAGATGTTCATCTCTTAGGGGCTGGGGAGATAGCTCAGTGGAATAAACTCTTACCTGACAAGTGCAAGGGCCTGAGTTCAAACCCTGGCTCCATGAGGTAAAAAAAAAAAAGATGTTCAGCTTCTGGATTAGCTGGGTGATTCTGGCCCCTAGCTTCTCTGCAGAGATGTCAGCTGCAGAGTTTCACACCAGGCTTATATGCTGGGCCTAGGCTGTGTCTGGAGGGGTCCATAGAGCAGGGTAGAAAGTTTCACTCACATGCTAGGCCTGGGTTGGGTCCCTAAGAATTTAAATATAAGAAAGACCATCTAGCTATCAAATTACTATGAGAAGAAAAAAAAACAGGGAAAACACTTCATGATATTGGGAGAAGCAATCATTTTTTGGATGAAAGCCTAAAGCAGAAGTAACAAAAGCACAAATAGGGAAAAGAGATAATATCAAACTATTGACTATTTTTGTCCAGGAAAGCAAGAGTAAAAGGAAAACCTACAGCGTAGAAGAAAGGATTTGCAAAGAATGCCTGAACTAGGTATTACTACGTAAAATTAATAATTAACAAGTATAATGTATAAGTTCCAAGAAGTCAATTAAAAATAAGAAATAGTTCTAAATAGACACTTATCCAAAAAGGACATGTAGATGGACTATGTATATTTCAAAAATTATTCAATGTCACTCATCCTTGGGGACATACAATCCTAACACTATTGTGTCTGCCATTTAGATATCCGAACACATGCATATTTCAACACTCTTCATAATAACCAAGAAGTGAAAATTACCTAAGTATCTATCAAGTGATAAATGGATATGGAAAGTATGATACAAATACCTGATGGAATACTATTCAGTCACAAGAATAAAATCTTTTCATTTTCAGCACTATGGATGAAACTAAGACCATTCTGTGAAATCAAGCCAAGAATAGGAAGACAAGCACAGCATGATGTCTTGTGTAATCTTTTAGATTATTCTCTGGCTATTCTCTTAGAAGCTAGAACAGAACAGAGAGCACCAAAGGCTACGAAGAATAGGTAACAGGGCAGGATGATGAGAGGATGAAGAGCAGGTTCTAACTAATGTGCAGGAGCAAGGAGCTCTGGCATGCTGTTGCACAACAAAATGAATGAAACAACAATTATATGCTGTGACTTTCCAAAATCTAGAAGAGCATATTCTGAATGTTTTTCTAAACAATAAATGTGAAATGCTTGAGGAGATTAATAGTCAATATTAATTCCATACATGTATTGAAATATCATACAAGACCTCACAAATACTTGTATTTTTATTTTATTATATATGAGAAATAGGGAATGGTAATTCATGCAGGATAAGTTGAATTTGATCTTTTTTAAAAAAATAATTTTATTGAGAAACAAATATCGATAAGACAGTTTCACAACCAATTACTGGCATATTTACAGTAATTAATACATTGCATATTGTTGTCTTAGTGGTTATTCATTATACAAGATGCAGACATGATATCCTGTCTCAAATACTATTATAACAAACCTCTCTATTTATTGAATTAAGAGAGTGGGGTTCTATATCTATCCTAACTATTTTGTGTATACAAGTACAAAAGGGTTATTCATTTCTATCCCACTTTTTAACTTAGTTTTGTCAGAGAAGGGCATTCCATTGTCCTTTAAATATTGTAGGTGCTTGAATTCAGCAGAATCTCCCAACAGAGTCTACTAGTCCATAATAGTAGTGGGTTTTCCATAAGACTTGCAATGTCCAAAGTTGTTGACTTGAGCTTTTTACAGCTCAGCATATTAATGTGGTTTTTCTTTTTATATTTCATTTTCATACTTTTCTGCTGGATGGTTAAGACCAAGATAAAGCAAGACCTATATAACA
>NDGN011478239.1:0-26536 GCA_002564285.1 Tympanoctomys barrerae
AGATGGCTCAGTAGAATAAGTGCTTCCCTGGCAAGCACAAGGGCCTGAGTTCAATTCCCAGTTTGCCAAAAAAAAAAAAAAAAGAAAAAGAAAAAGAAAAGAAAAAAAGAGCTCAGAGGAGCTCCTAGTCCATCCTGAGGTAGAGGGGCTAGAGGAAAGATGTCTCTGTCATTCCATTGCTATCACTCCCCAAAAGCTACACGCTGCACAGGTCCAGCTGCATATATGATTCTGACCTCATCAGGCTGGGCTCCCATTGCCAGACCCCGTGATAGATCACCTGATCCGAACTCTGGGCCACGCAGAAGGAGAGAAAATAGGAGCAAAGACTCCCCAACCACCCAGAACTGGCAGCGCCTACAGGAGGAATCATGCTCCCAGGCCCAGGATCTCTGAATCTGCAATTGACGCAGAGCTTACCATTATTACCTGCATGACTTTAACTGTTTCTGTCCCAAAGATTGAAAAATGTGTCTACAGCTGTCTGAGGCTCAGAGCTTAACTGATTTGAATAAGTCTTGAGTCATTCTATAAAGATGAGGATCCAGTCCTTGTCTACATTCATGGCTAGAAGTAAACTCATTCAGCCCAGTTGGATTTTATCACCAAGTATTGTCAGGTACCCCAAGGAGCTAGGAAGAGACAGAAAAGAGTCTCAAAGGAAGCATCTCCCCCACCCCTGGCTGTACTGAATGTGTAATCTAAAAAAACTATATGAAAATCAGTTCCCATAGATCTGGGCTAATTCATTGGTGGTACTCTACTGTAGCAACCCCGAGGACCTCAGACACTGTCACTGTGCACTGTTAAGGGTAAAGAAGCAAGATATAGAACTCTTATGTGGAAACTAGTGAGTTAACCTTTTCCACCATATTTTCTGGTCCTGTTAATTTCTTCTTGTGTGAATTATCTATTCACACATTTTCTGGAAGAATAATGCCTGAGGTTGAGGCTTAGTCACCATTCAGCTCAGAACTTGAAGGCTGCAGGGTGAGCACCGTGGCTGTCTCCTTGCCTCTCAAAGTCAGGACCCAGCTCTCTGGAAAGGGAAACCTGAGCCCTTCCAACCACCCTCCCATTCCTTCCAACCTTTGGCCAGGCTGCTCCCTTGTGCTTCCTGTTTGGCACAGAATTCTTCATCCTAACTTGCTTCCAGTGTTTAGAACACATATTCTGTTCCAAGAGCACAGAACTAATACAATAGTTTAGGAATATTAAACACTGCATCCATTTCCAGATTGGACTGTGATAGTTGTCAAGTTTATGCTTGGAATTTTAAATAGTTTCATCCGAGCAGAGCAGCAATTCCTTCCCTATCCCTTCTTTTCAAAACTACAAAGCTGTGAGGCAGAAATCCAAAGACATAAGATAGAACTGTAGGTTCCTGGGTTCCCTTCCTCTCCACATATCTCACCCTGCACCTGCACCTGCACACTCAGCAAGCTATAGTCTCTTCCTCTCTCCTCTATCCTGGAGAAACACCAGGATACTAGTGATGGGTTAGGGCGTGAGGCTAAGGACTCAAGTGCCTCCCAAGGATCTTCAAAGAATAGCCTTTCTCGTATGTAGGAATTCTTAAATATTCTGTGGTACCTCAATTCACAAACTCAATTCTCTCCACAATTCTGGTCGCAAACAAACTGGATGAGAGTGGAATCAAATTCCCGCATAAGGTCACCTAACCATTACATTTAATTTGGTACTGGTCCAATTCAGTTTGCAATCAGAATCATAGAAAAAATCAAGCTCATGCACAGAGGTGCTAATCTAATTTATGATTATTTAAATTTTTCACAATTACCTGTTTTAATTTCAAACTATTTTCACATTGGGAATATTCAAACTATTTATCATGTATATGTCACAATTTTATTTTATCTCTTCTGATTCCTAATCAATTCATGTGCACACGTGCAGTTCCACACTAGATTATGAACACTTAAATTGGGTGTGATCTCCAGACATGATCTGGAGATACATATATATATTCTTCCAACCTAGTATCTTACATGGTCCATGCTTAATATAGGCAGTGATTATTTTTAAATAGATTATTGGAGACTTAATCTATATTTCTCAGCCCAAGAATAAGATAGGATAAAGGGACTCATGGAGAGAGTCGAAGGAAGAACCACTCCACCCAAATGGCAGTAACTGGAGCTTCTTAGGGAACGCCCTCTCCCCCCAGACTGAGCGAGGGTCCAGCCCAACCTGATGTGCAGACAACGAATTAGAAAACCATGACTAATGTGGTGTGGCTGGAGTCAACAGTGGGGAGAAGAATTACTGGAAACCTTCAGAGTTGCCAACTTTTTTAAACTTAATCCTTCACAGTTAATGATTATAATCATTTTACTGTATGCCATCCCTTGCATTAAATTCAATCAGTCTTTCATGCAGGAAATACATATATAGCATCTACAGAACATGGAGTACTTTGTTAGCATTTAGTGTCTGCCACAGTCATCTAATGCTTTTAAATAGGGTCTAGATGTTTTGTCACTCTGATCTTAGAGGACAAGTGGTAGGAGAATGCATTTTTAATTATTTTCCTACATAAAGCTGCTCAAATATTTTATAGAACCTGTTGTTTAGCAAATGCTTTTGGCATTGAGTTAAGCTAAACTACAGGGAGAGAAAATGGAAGGGGGCTATTGGGATAAAGAATAAAAAGAGTACTGGACATGACAGTATGTATCTATTTTCTCAGTTGACACAGGGAGTGACAAGTTTGAGCTTAGTGTGAGGAACTTAGTGAGATCCTGCCTCAAAATAATTTTTCAATTAAGATACCTAAAAGGGACTACCATAATTCAAAGGAAAAAATTAAGACTAAAAGGAAAGCGGGAGGATTTTGAGGATATTACGAAGCACCAAAGCTTCAGTCTGATGGACTTCTAGAGACCATCACTTAAGGATACCTGAACTAAGAGGAAAAATGGAAAACCCTTTAACATTTCTTCCAATTTTAGAGCTCAAAGAAGCACTTGACTATAGTTGGTTAGACCACAATAGGGCTATTGAAGTACTCCCAAAAATGTAACCCATAATCCCATGTTCTGACCCTTCCAGCAAAAGATGTAATAGCAGTTACAGCAGATGAACTAACTTCATTATCGTGGGCATACGGATAGTTCATTAATTTGGTGGCATTATGTTGATAAAATTCAAAGCCTAAAAGAATCTTAGTATCCTGTTTTTTCCACTTTTAGAATGCAGTGTCCAAATATTAGACCAAAAGAAAGTCAAGAACTCTGTCTCACCAGCATTATTTATCCATGTGCACTATCTATCCATGTGCATTATTTCTTGCAAGAAAGTTAACAGCACTGCTTCTAGCTCATGTAAATCAACCTTCTCTTTGAATTTACTACTTCCTGGTAGAGGAACCATTCCTTCAAATTTCCATTTCTCCATGATGGCCTTGGTGGTCATATGGGCATCATAACCATGACACATAACTCTCCTGGACTGCTTTCATTACATCAGAATTGAATGGACCTCAGGCAAAAGATGACTAATGACACCCCCTCCTCCTTCAGCCTGGCACAAAATGAATCATACTCCACACCAGGAAGCAGTGGAAATAGAACAAACCTATGAATCAGGAGACGTGGATCTTAAAGTTCTGTCTCTAACTAGCGATAAAAATCTTGCAAAAGGCCCTCTAGGCATCAGTGATTACCTCTTCTTTAAAATATGTTCCCATTAAATTTTAGCCTTCTCTGACCCTGCACTAGTTTCCCAAATGCTAATTGAATTTCTATTTATTAAGAAATAGTTTTTGCATTTTCTTTATTTTCTGAATTTTGTAGAGGAAGAAATTATTCTGCTAAGGTACTTAGGCACCAAAAAAAAAAAAAAAGAAAAGAAAGAAACAAGCAAAAGAACACCTAGCTTATGCATATAGTCTCTGTGACACAATTTAAAATAAAGGAAAGTTTTGCATCGATTCCTCTAAAACAGAAAAACTACTTTATGTAAAGTCTATCACTCAGTGAAATGGATTTTTTTTTTTTTTTGGCTGTGTCTATGCAACTGGCAAAGCTGGAGACAAGCAAGGTGAGAAAAAGAGCCCATCTTACCCGTTTAGTCATTTAAATTGTAAGTCCTACACGTCCACTTCTCCTTCAATAAATTAAGGAATTTATTCATTAAGAGGTCAGATAATATAGAAAGCAAACTTTAGTCACTTGATACCAACAGCTAGGGACATCGTCAAGCTTTTGTAACTCCCCATTATTTTTAAAAAGTAGTATAAATGCACTCACAGTGGGCAGTGGTAATGTTTACATTTGCCACTCACAGCCCTAAGTTCTTTCCTCTCTGGCCTTTTTGTCTTTGTAGTCATTTTTCCTCAACACTGTCAGGCCTTTGATTGACTAATAAAGATTATCTGCTTCTGATGAAGGACTTCACAAGGATGAAAGCTATATGGTGGGGGTAGTATACTTTAGATGTACTTTAATTCAGAAGCCAGACAGAAGCTTAAGAAAAAATTTTGAATAGTGACTTCCTCTAGATCCCTTAAAGTCACACCATTTCTATAAGTTGGTCAACTTTGTGCCTTGTCACATACAATCCCTTGTCCTTTGGGAATCATTTAAATCCCATGGACAACTTTTAGCATGATTATCCATAAGAAAGTTCAGCCCCATCCAGCCTTTCTTATGGCTCAAACTTTCACATATCTCCCCTCTCTCTGCCAATAAATGGTGCTTCAGTGAAGCCACTACAGCGCCTCCAGGAGCACAGCTGGGGATGATCTACTACACTGTCAATTTTTTTTTGCACTGAGGGTATATTTCCCCCTACTTTCTCCCAATATGACCCCAGAGCAATGACCTCAGTAATGGTGGAGGTGAGTTAGAACAATATTTAAAGTCTGATCCAAATACAAGATGAACAATGAATTGTAACCTCGAATCATCTCATTTACTATGGCCTCACTTAACCATTGACTCTGTAAGTGTTCCCTGTAGCATGTAGTGTGCAGAGATGCAAAAGACCACACATTCATGTTGTATGTACTGACTTTCAGTATAGCACTTCTCCTCAGGATATTAGCACAAGTCCAGGGATCTCAACAGCCTATGTGAAGGGACAAGTTGACCAAGGCCAAGGGCATGTCTATCCTGTTACGCTTGACAAAGATACCTGAGCTGGCTCAACACTCAGCCTCTCCATTTTACTGAGAAAAGGTGAATTCCTCCTTTTGCAGCAGTTCCATCTCTCAGCATTTACTTGGGGAAAAAGTAAAACTCTTTCTTTGAAATATATTCTGGCCCCTCTTATATAGAATTATTTCTATACACTACTACATAGGTGAGTGTTTCCTAAGTACTGTACTCAAAAATGTTACTCTTGACATTGAAGTTCTCCTAGAATGACTGCTCTGTAGTAACTGCAGGTCACACCTGAAATCAAGTCTTATATTTACAAATCTTTAATCTTTTTTTTTCAATCTTATGTTTAATATGAATAATACATGCAAACACATTTGTATCAACACATTCACACAATCCAGTTCATTCTTACATGATATAATTTGGTTATAGAGGACATTTCCTAAAGATAGAAGTAGATATTTCTCAAAAGAAGAAATTAAAATGAAAAATTTTTAATTTATGTGGAAAAAACAGTATCTTTTTTAGGAAAATGTTCGTATTACAAGGAGGTAGAAAAGTGAGAACTCTCATGTACTGTTGATGAGAATATAATCAATATATTAACTGTAAAACTAGAAGTAGAACTACCTTGTGATCCAGAAACTTCAATTCTGGGTGTATATAACCAAAATAAATGAAATCAGTGCTAAAAAGAGATATCTGCATATCAAGATATGGAATCATAATCAGATGAATAAAATTAAGTGTGTGTGTGTGTGTGTGTGTGTGTGTGTTTTGTGTCTACATGTCCCCTCAAAGCCTCATTCAGTCCCAGGACTTTTTCAGAGGTGGCTGAATCTACAGTGTGTGATGCTCAGATTTAGGACCTGTAATTAGTAAATCAGTCAGTCTGCCAATTGGTTTGGCATAATGATGGCTAGGAATATTGGTGTGAATGCCACACTGCCCTAGGGCAGGTAGCCTGAATACCATATAAGAGACAGAAAATTGTCTTGTCTCTTTCTTGATTTTTGTACTAGTGGGCACCACGAGTTGTTCTCTGCCAAGCCACCACAACCATGGAGCCAGGCAACTAGTAATAAAGCATCTCCAGTGATACAAGTAAACCTTTCCATCTTTAACTTTGAGGGTTGGGTAGTTTGTCCCAGCAATGAGAAAAGTAGCTAAGAAAACATGCAATGGAGTATTCAGCCATAAAAATTATGCCATTCAAAACTTGCTGCCTGTCAAACTTGAGTGTAATTCATCACATATTTCCAGTGTCTTCCAAGGATCAGGTGTTTCAATCTTGCAGATTTCAATTTTTTCTTTCTTTTTTTCTTTTTTTTTTTTTTTTTTTTTTTTTTTTGTCTTTAGGACAGGATCTATAGGCTCAACAGGGTCTCACTACATAGATTGGACTCATAGCGATTCTCCTGTTTGCAGCCTCACAAGTGCTGGGATTATGAGCACACGCCACCATGCCCAGTCTCAATTACCATCTCAGCTTGCTCCTTGGCCAGCACAGTACACCGGGGATTGAACCCCAGCCCAGCCACTGCACTCTGCCTAAGCAGGAGCTTTAGTCTGCTGAGCTATCAGGCTGGCCCTAATTTTTTCATTCTTTATGTCTAGAAATACTTTGATCTCCAAATGTGCCTGCTCTCATAACACATTCAAGGCAATGTCTACACTAAAAAAGATGCCGTATAATTTGTAGCAAAATGGATGAACCTGGAGAACATTAAATGTAATATGTCAGACACAGAAAAACAAAAACTGCAAGTTCTGTGTCATACACAGTTGCTAAAATTATTGTTCTGAGTGTAGGATATTGATTACTAGCTGCTGGAAAGCTAGAGTGGGGACAAAGGAAGCTTGCATAACAGGTGCCCAGACACCATTAGATGCAAGGAATACAACTGAGTGTCCTACAGCACAAGAGGGAACTACAGTTTGCAATGACCTACTTACTATATATTTCATGAGCAACTGGAAGAGAAGTAATAGAAGACTCTTCATACAAACTAATGATAAGGAGATGGAAATTTTATTTAACTGAATTTCACAAGCATAGTATATATTGTATATATGCATTAAAATATCACCTGTACCTTATAAATGTGTAAAATTATTATGTGTTAATCAAAACATGTAAATGCTTAAAAAGATGACTGGACCACTACCCACTGTGGACATGTATCAAATTTCCACACTATAGCCCATAAATATGTATTAATAAAATAACAATAAAACAAAAATATTTGCCTTCCAAACTTTATTCATGACCTCAGTAAAATCTTGCCACATCATGTCTTCATTTATATAAAGAACGTCAAGCTTTAGTATATAGCTACCATCATCATTATGAGGCATTTATTGAACAGATACTAAGAACAAGAATTAGAAATATGCAAGAAGCTGCAACTCTGAGTGGAAGAATTTGGACATAATAAATAGAAAGAAAAGAAAAAGAGCCCAGAAATACAGATTCCTAGAATTCTAGACCAGAGGATCTACAGTGAGCATTTTTCCATGCTCATTTCTGAATTTCCTGCCTTATGAGTTTTTGAATATCATTTATGCACTAAGATCCAGGTGACTGGCCATGGTTTTTTCAAAGCATTTCCAGATCCATATTCATTATTCCCAAATTAGAAGTAGCTTTTTAATTATTTTCAATTCCTTCAGTAGTATATATATATATTCTTCTCTTATAAGATACTTTCTTCCTTATATATGTCCTACTGTCAGAAACCTGTGAGAGATAGAATCTGTGTATCTGCAGATTAGCACAACCTAGCAGAGAGCCTTGACTATCACAGGTAAAAAAAAATCTGAGGGCTTCATCATGCAGTGGAACCTACTTATATGACAGCCAAAGGACAGGAACTAGAGAAGCCATGGAGCACCTCGTCCAGAATCACAGCAGGGATGACATTCAGCTGGGAGGCCCAGTGTGACCTTCCAGGATGTCAAAACACAACAATGCTCCTGTGTCAGCTTACAGGAGCTGGGAGTTGTGATCCCCCATGCCCTTGTGCTGTGCCCTGGTCACCTGTCCTGGGTCACCTCATCCAGCAACTACAAAAGCCAACACCAAGGGAAAGCAGTTGACACCATTCTGCAGTTGACACCCAGTCTGACTGCCATATCCTAGCTGACCCACTTATCTCATGTTTTGAGCACGCAGCAGCTACTTACAGGAAATGCTGTCCTGCTGCTCTTCCCAGCAACTGAAGCTGATTAGCATAACAGTCTAGTATTTAGCATAGTAAGTCAGTTCCACAAAAACAAATTCCACAAAGAGGAATGAGTGCTTAGAAGTCGGACTTCTTAAAAGGGGAACCAGAGATCATCATTGAAGGCAGAAGAGGGGTTGATAAGCAAAAGAATTCTAGGATGACATTTCAAGTATGAAGCAGAACAGCACAAAGTCTTAGAAGCAGATATTGACTGACACATTTGTGGCGCACTATGTGATTTTGCAGAGCCTGGTGCGAGAGAAAAACCACAGGACCTCTTGTCTGAGAAACCAGAAAACTTTATCCTTATTTCCAGGGGTTCTTCTCTTGGCCTCTTAAAGGGGTTTTTATTTGCTGTCTCATACTCTGGTTCAGTAGATAAAGGATGATCCTTCAAGATGTTCTAAGTGTGGGTGCCAGGCCCAGAGAAGCTGGAGGCAAAGGGGACAGGGGATCTATTTCCTAGAAAGTAAGGTGTGGGTCCACATAGAAACTACAGTTCCACATTTCCAGGACATGACCTCTTTTCCCAGTAGATATTGTTTACAGAATACAAATTCAGAGAAAAAAATATTAAGAGTTCCAAGATGACAACCACCATACATTAAACCCCGAGTGTAGAGCCAGCTTCTCAGCACACAGTCCTACGTAGCCCCCCATGGTACCCAGACTAGGTGTGATGGGAGGTCACATTTGGTCATGAGGGAACCTGGGCAGTGACTTAGGGAGCAGTAAGATAGGATGGAAGTAGATAGCCATACCAATAACCACACCAAGCCTCATGGTACATAGGATAATTTGTTACACGTGTGAAATACTTTCAGACTCCAAACAAAATCAAGCCACAGATGAAGTTTGGTTATGGCCTCAGGATCCACCACCACTCAACTCCCTTGTCAGAAACAGGATGGACACGGACCATCCTGAGATCCTGAGGCAGGTTTTGGAGCTCTAGATAGCTCTTTCTAGCCCATCCTGTTTCCTTTCCAACCCCCTAAACCACTAGATTGTAAGAGAGGATCTAATTGGCTTCCTAATAACTAAAGCACTGCCCAACACATTCTCCATCCCAAATAGAAACTATTTCCTATGCCAGCTATTCTCTAACAGCATCAAATTTACAAGATGAGCAGAGGTCCTCTTGATAGCAGAACAAGAGGGAGCACAGGAAAGCCCCGATAGGATGCCGGGGCATGCCCAGGACTCTCTCCAATCAGCTGCTCCATCTCAGCAAAGTTAAGTGCTGCCTCCACTCTGGCCTCATCCTTCCACACCTTCCAAATTTACTAAGCCACACGGCACAGAATCTCTGCAAAGCTGGAAGCTGGCTCTCAGAAACAGCTGAATAGAACTTCTTAGCCACAACATTTCAGAGTCTGTGAAATTGGATCTTGATCACTGGGAACCTGCCATCATCATTAAGGCAGACAGACATCTGTTCTGTCTGGGAAGACAGAGAGCATACTAATCATGAGATCCTGCCTGCTGCGGAGCAGTGTGGCCTGGGCTTGGTTAGGCTGGGCAGGCCACAGCCAACCAGGAGCGATGGTGCTCACCACTGAAGGGCCCAGGGACTGCAGGCTGCAGCTTTCATGGGGGAAGTACAGGAAGGGAATGGAGCTCTCTCCCCATCACTTCCTCCTTTTCCTCTTACAGACCTGCATCCCAGGAACTAGCCTGGGAGCTGAACATAAAACTGGATCTTGTGCTTTTCATTCCCTAAGCTGTTACAATGCCCTCTTCTCTCCTCCAGAATTCTCACCCACCGGTCAAGGTCCAGCTGTGATCCCATAACTCGTGTACTGATCAATTTATTTACCAACAATGACTAATTTGTACAAAGCAATGTGCTTGTCAATGTGCTAACTAAAAACTGTATTGTGGGTACAACCTCTTTGGAATGCTCACAAGAAAACATAAGTAGATTCACAAGTCATAAAGTAAGGAGGAAGAAAAACCTACCCACACTGTAAGACAAGTAAGACTGGAAGCAACAGTGACCACCATAGAGAACAAGTTGCATTGAAGCATATCAAAAAGGGGCTGATGGGGGATGCTGGAAGCACTGGCAGCAGAAGAATACTTACAGAGGAAGAAATAGAGAATTGTGTGCAAAGAACATCAGATAGGCTCGGTCTGGTGAGAAATGGGCTTAGAAGGGAAACATGATACAGGAGGTTGGAAAGGCAGTTGGAGGCCAGATCACAGCATCCTTACTGGACAATAACCCAGGAAATAGAATCTTCCCCTGACCCTTCTGCTTCACTTTTTAAAGTAATGCTTCTTATTTGTTCCTTGGCCTGTGTTGTCCAAATGGCAGGCATTCAGCCAATGTGTGTTGAATAATGGATTAACAAGCTATTTGCAGTAAAATATTTCCATATCATACAACTTAGGGAAGTTGTGTGTAGTATGTTCTAAGGCAAAGCTTAGTTGCTTCCAAATAATCATTTCTATTTGCTGATCTTTGCAAAACAAGTAGAGAAACTATGATTTGTGTGAAGCAAGATAGTGGTGATGATTCACATGTCAAGGGCATTCACTGTGTCTGAGTATCTTAAGTCACATCTTATTCTATTTCACTAATTAAATGACTTTGGATTGAGAGAAAGTAAAGGTCAATGTGCTTGTGAAATTTGGAAGAGCTGTGTTGTCTCCAGTCTCCTGCATAGGCATAGGCCAGAGATGGCACAATGGGAAACGGGTCTGGCAAAACAGGAGGTAAAGCAAATGAAAAGTATCTGAGGAGCTTAGAAGATTTGAGACACCAAGCTGAAAAGACTCATAGGCTCATACAATACTAAGTAAATAATAGTAAAATAACAACAGTAATAAAAATAATGTAACTGCTACAATTTGTTGAGTACTTCCTATATCACAGCCATTGTGATAGATGCCTTATGAATATAATTTCATTTAATTCTTTTAATTACACTATGGAGCAGGTATTATTACAAACATGTTACAGATGTGGAAAATGGTATATGAAAGTAGTGAAATAACTTGACCAAAGTTGAAGTAGCAGACCTAGAATAAAAATTCTGATCATTCTTATTCTAAATCTTAACTAGACTACATTTTTAAGTGGAAAGATGTTTTAGCAAGAGAGATCAGGACCAAACTAGGCATGGTGGCACATGCCTGAAGTCTCAGCCCTCTGGGAGGCCAATGCAGAAGGATCTCAGGTTTGAACCCAACCTGGGCAGTTTAACAAGTGTGAAATCTTGCCTCATTGAAAAAGTATAACAAAAGGCTGGAGCTGGAGCTCACTGCAACAGCCCTAGGTTCAATCCCTGGGAGAGGGAAGGAGGAAACTGGAGGGAAGGGGAAGGAGGGAGACAAAGAGGACACTTACCAGACACCAACAACATATACACAGGAGGCAGCCATACCATGCCTTTCCAGCCCTGGGTGTCTTGCACATGTGCTTATCTTCATGGATATTCAAGGACAGGAAAGCATACACAGCCAAGTTATAATCTAAGAATTAGCAGGTGTTCACCAGATCCATACACTGGGTGTGAAAAAAACAAGCTAACAAGTACCATCTCAAAACTCTTGAAAGGCTCAGGCTGGGGAGGAAAAAGGAAATAATTGGCACCTACAGGCTTAAGTGGTGTTGAAGAGGGCTGGGACTGAGTTGTGAAGCCAAGGGACAGGGAGGACAAAGCCATTCCTGACCTCCGTGGCCTTCTCAGCAATTGCTCGGCTTCTGCTCTGCTGCGTATGCTCTTTAATAAGAGTAGAATTACTTTGCAAGCTTTCGGCTGCACCTCAAGTGCAAGGAAACCACCAGCAAAACATCACTTATACCCTTAATCCTCTCTAGGAGGTCGCCTTGTAGCCTACAGCCTACCTCCCACATTTAATAGTGGTGTGACCTTCAAAGAGCAATCATGTCTTCTGCAAAGCTTGAGAGATCTAATATGTGCATCATTTTATATATATATATATATATAATATATCATACATATATTTATCATATATATATGGATTACTTAATGCAATGCCTAGCATATGCTAAGAACTGCCATTAATATTTCACATAGCCGTGCATACAGAAACCCTCTTGATAAACTGATCGAAGGCCTCTCACTAGTGCCTGCGCAGAGCACCCTGCCGCAGGGGCTACTGGACCAGCGCACTAGCTTGCCAACACCTGCACACATTTTCTAAGGTGCTCGCGGGTTCTCAGCGCCTTTCTTTTTTTCTTTCTTGAATGTCATGGTAGAATTCATTTCCTTCCTCTCTCTTGCCATGCAGCCTTTGCAACGTCGGGATCAGGGGAGAAGTCAGGGTTAGGCTTACAGTGAGGGTCCGGGTGAAATGAAGTTACCCAGAACCTAGGGGGTGAGAAGGTTTGGGAAGCTGGACGGAGCCTGGCCAGCCTCGCCTGGAATCCCTTTCGTGACAGGAAACAGAAGAGACACTCCTCTGCATGTCTCAAAAGAGATGACAGTGGAAGAGACGAGCAACAGGTCTGTCTGTTTCTCCATTCATTTAGAAAAGCACTATGGAGCCAGGAAACTGCCTGTGCAAGAAAAAAAAAAAAAAAAAAGGAAAGCAAGCAAGCAGTTGCGCAGACAGACAAGATGCCCTGGCCCCGGAGCTCCAGCCTGGCCCAGCGCCGGATATCCGGCAGGAGAGAGCTGGGGTTGAGCCTCCACCCCGCCCACCCGGGCCCCGCCCACCCAGCGCTCCCCGCCACTCCAGCCCTCCCCTTTGGTGGCGGCTGCGCGGGCACGTGGGCGCCGCTGTCAATCACGTGCATGCTGGGCTCCGCGGGGCGCTAGCGGCGGCGGCGGCGGCGGCGGTGATGGGACCCCGGCGAGAGATCTGCGGCTAGGCTGGCTGCACTTGCTCCACGGGTCAGGGGATCGGAGGGACAGGTAAATCGTGCGCAGCCCAGGGCGACTCCGGGCTCCAGCTCTCCCATCGCCCTCTCCTTCCTTCCTTCTTTGCCTTACCTTCCTTCCTCCTCACGCACACATGTTCCTCTCTACCCCTCTCTTCCTCTTTCTCTCCCTTGCTCTCTCTCGTCCATGTTTATTATGTGCACATAAATCTCCACAAAAACATGCACATTGCCATCCGTGACACGCACACAAATTAGGGGTGGCTCACCTCGTGTTTTGGTGGTTTGTGGTTTGTGTTATGTAAGAAGGGGTTGGGGGTGTACGTCTAAAAACTTAAAGAGTTTCCTTCCTAGAAAACAAGAAAAGTTCTACTTTAGGTAACAATAAAATAGAAAGTATATGTGGAATGTGCAAAGCTGATTTGACTTATCTCCCAGGCTAAATCGAACCCCCACTCACCCTCCCCAATTCCGTGCCATGTCTGAAGTTCTTTTGGATCTCAGGAGCTACCGCTTTGTATTGTGAGAAAGGGTCGTTGCGTAGAGGTCAGGTCAAGGTTACGACCTCGAAGAACACAGCTGGAGTGGGACACATTGGGTTTGCTTAATTGGTTCCTGGCTCTGAGCAGAGATGTTTTCAGAACCTTGGAGAGCTCTCTGGGCTCCAGACAGGCCAGCGCCGCCAGCTGAAGGCCTGAGTGGCTAAGTTCCTTCAGACAAAACTGGGAAGGCGACAGTTAAGATAAGGACATTAATTGAAAGAGACAGAAGGGTAGAGACACGGGCAGAGGACAGAAGAAAGGAAAAGACAAAAGACAGAAGAAGGTGGTGAATGTAGTAATCCGGAGTCAACTTTCTTTTGCTTCTCCAGACCCAGAATTCTAATACCTTTTCCACACCTGCTCACATACCACTCAAACTTCGGGGACAAAGGATTAGGTCTTGGACAAGGCTTAGGTCTTTTCTTTGTAGACTGACCCTGGAGATGCTGGAAAATGTGTTTGGTCTCTGCTAGGCTAACCTACCCTGAGAATTTGGGTTCTGCAAAAGAATAAGGGTCTGGACAGACCAACAAGAATTTTTAAACATCTCTCTCTCGCTCTCTCCAAATATGGCCCCAGACATTTTATTCCACAAGACTAGAGTATTGTGGAAAGCTATAGCTGGCAATGGCTTCTTAATTAAATTTTTCTCAGGCACCTGCTTTTCTTAGGCAGATGGAAAGTAAAATGATCATGATAGGAAGAAAATGGCTATAGGAGTAAGATTAAGTCTAATGGGTAAATTGTCCAAAGAGGCTTACTAAAGATATGACACATGTAAGTAGCAGAAAACAAAATAATTATAAGATTTATTTATTTTACAATACATGGATCAAGCCCCATAAAGATCAATTCTGGAGTATCTAGAAAACTAACATATTTCTATTTAGAATTTGTAGGATACAAATGGGTCAGTCTAATTGGTAGCATTAACAGCATGGAATCTGGTTATATCAAAATAAAAATATCATTTATATAGCGTGTTACAGTTTGGAAAGCCCTTTTGATTTACGTCATCTCATTTACAAGTTACCACAAAAGCCATTAGAAGATTATAGCATGTGTTAGACTGTTTTTAATTTAACACATACACACACACACACACACACACACACACACACACACAAAAGCTTTTCTACTTTTGAACAAGAAGCTGACTTCAGTATTTCGTCAGCATTGAATGATTTTGTTATAATGTAGCTTGTGAAACTTAGACTTTGGTCTGTAACATATCAGCAGATTTTTTTCCCTTAAATAGGACTGAAGAATGTGCTGCTGAAAAGTTGGAAAGTAAACAACAGCGGA
Source organism: Tympanoctomys barrerae (assembly GCA_002564285.1). NCBI lineage: Eukaryota > Metazoa > Chordata > Mammalia > Rodentia > Octodontidae > Tympanoctomys > Tympanoctomys barrerae. The sequence continues at coordinate 15,056 of NDGN011478239.1, forward strand.
GGACAAGGAGGTCAAAGGTAAGTTGGCCTTCCCACATGTAGATACATAACCATGATTACTTTGGTGTCCATGTCGATCAAGAGGCTTACAGAGAGAATAGAGGTTATTTTTCTCTTCTCATTTTGGCTTTAGACTTTATTTACATTAGTAAATTAGTAAAAATATATATCTTGAACAATTAAAGTAATTGGTAATGAGTAGGGTAATTATACATCATTACTCTGCCTTTTGAATTAAAGATAGTTATTCACTAACTTAGAGGGCATTTAAAAATATCCATACTACAGAACCATGATTACTATAACTATTCTAGAAAGATAAAATCTCTCTGAAATGATCCATGAGTAGACCATTTCAGGCTTTGAGATCAGACCAGTATAACTCCCAAATGCCTGACTAAGAAGTGAAGAAGCTGTTAGCAGACTTTTGTGCCTCTCTGTGTCCACTATGGACCCAGTGGAGCCTTTTAAGTGCAGTGGACTTGTCTAAGTGGTCTAATTGGCCCACGTGCCTGTACCTTGTGTCTTATAGTGCTGGCCCTGTGGAAAAGTGGCCTTAATGGGAACTTCGCTCTCATTATCTCAGAATTATTTTCAGGGAGAGAAAAGCAGTGCAAAAAATTGAAGAATATTTCAGAGTGAATAAATAGAGCAGGACCTGGGCCTGGCCTCACAACTGACTCATACATAGAGCCCTGGGAAAACACTCAGCCTTTCTGTGCCTCAATTTGCTGCCTCTCTTCTCTCAAGGTTACCACAAGGACAAATAATGTAATGACAATGGTGCACTTAGAGTCTCATGAGGCATCACTACTTATTTCTGTTTTCATGGCTAGGAGCATTTTCACAGTAAAAAAATCAATCTGCATATCCTGAGCTAAGCTGAAGTTCAGATTGCCAGCATATTACTACTCCAGCACATCAGCACACATAGTGATCACAGTAGCCTGCATACGGGTTTGTTTGTCTGGTAAAGCAATCGTTCAAGGGATTCTCAATATTTGACCCCTCTCATGCTGCGAATGCCTCCCCCTGATGCCCATCTTCCTTCTGATGCCCATTTTGATACATTTTTTGCTTCTTGAGGTTGTCCCTTCCTAATTCAAGGGTCAATTGAAGGCATCCTATGTCCCCACTCAAATCTGTAGCCATTATCTCCTTGGTGCTTTAAATGAATATGCAATTTAAAGGGAAGTGTAATCCACTAGTTGGATGAGTTACTATTAAGTATTTATATTAAGAATGTTTATATACTATTTGTGGAACACATTACTTTAGTCTCCGTTGCCAAAAATAGTAACTGCTAAGATCATACATATTCCCAGAGATATAGTTATTTGGAATATACTTTTTTGTAGCCACCATCCCACACATTGCTAATACTGTAAAAACATTGAAAGAAGGAAGGAATTTTAAAAATGAGGGAATACCCAGGGTTTCATCCTCCTCACCCCCTGTAGGACTCTGTGCAAGGAAGCTTCAAAGTTCCAGAGATTAAAGAAATGAACAAGATGGAAAATTCCCTGCCCTGAGGGAGCTTTAATCTATCATGTGTATGGTCTATTAGGCTACAGACAAATAAACTACCCTTCAAGTATCAGGTGGTAACAAATGCTGTGAAGAGAAACAGACATGGACAAGCACATGGAGAGCAATGCCACCCTAGTATTTAGATACAGTAAATGCAGAGAACCTCTCTGAAGAATGTGGGAGGAGAGCTACGCTACAATGTTTTCTTCCCAGGGGCCTCCGCAATCTAATAGGTGCGCTACATTGCTAAGCATTGACTATTCAGTCCCACTACGATGCATGCAAGTGAGATTGCTGCTCTTGGCCTATAATAAAAAAGAAGAAAAAATCTGAATAGTTCCTCTTTCACAGCTCCCAGAATGACTTCCAAGGGGGATGAAGGCAGTTTCCCCTTCATAGAGACCAGGACATCCCACGTGGATATTTGTGCTGCACCATGATCCCAGGCCTGCAGGGAGGATGCCACGGGCTCCAATAACAGCTATAAAACGTGCCCTAAAATGGACTAAACTTAAGTATATCTAAGAAATGCTAGTCACCCTCCAATCATGTATCTCCTCAAATGTTAAGTTTTGTCCTAGAGCAAGTAGCCTGCTAAGGTCTGCCATGAGCTACCATCATGGATTTGCCATTATAGCTGCTACAGCCTAGCCATTGAAACATAGCCCCAAACTCTAGTGAAACTTTGCCCAGTAAGAAAATGCTGAGCCATACGGACCTCCCTCATCTGTCTCAGTCCTATTTGACTATGCACCACTTAAGAATTGCCCACATCTTCAAGTGACTATGAAGTGATCTCATGTTTCCTGTTGACAACACTGGAAGTGGCAGCCGCCAAGTACATTCCAAGTGTAATATTTTCTGTATTGGGATAAAAAATTTCTGCATTCTCTAAAGTCATATTACTGTCCAAAATTCTATTTCAGTATGTTGTATTTTAAAATTCATGTATTTAAAAGGACTCATTTTCCTTTAGGAATGAATCTCAACTAGTTATATCTTTGGAAATATGTACCTTTAGGTACCCAGAGGCCATTATTTTAGATAACATGCACAATGCTGAAGTTAAATGTTTAAGAAATATACAGACATACAACCTACTTAATAGCAAGTAACTACCCTAGCTGGTAGACTACATCCTCCTTTAAACTGAAGCGTCATATCTACTTGAACTAAGAACGTGGAGCTGACAGTGAGGACATGGGAGGAAGTGGGGAATCAGTTGTTCAGCCAACATAAAGTAACTGACTCATTCTGTAGTTTTGTAGCCAAAAACAAAAATCCTAGAAAACTACACTGGGAAGAAATTAAGTCAGTCTGGCCCAACCATCTTATTCGTAAGGTTAATGGAACCATAGCTCTAAGAGCTCCACGAGCTCGTCTGCAATCTCATGAACCGTAAGTTGCAGATCCGAAACTGCCACTAGAGTCCGCTCAGTACTCTGTGCATGAGCTCAACCCAGGCTCTGCTCTTGTACCCCTGGAGAGAGTAAAGCTCTTCACAGTTCCTCCTCCTGAAGCTGCCCAACATTTTGAGTACCATTCTGACTCAGAGGAAAGGCTTGGGCTTAACAGCATTTCTTTTGTGATATTTTCTGCCTTTTTTATTCTACCCATTTTTTGAAAATTGAGCTACTAACTCCACATTTATAAAGCAAAAGAATTTAACCTCATTTGCCAGAGGCCAGCTGTGCAGGGATTGAACACCAGGGGTTGGTGGCCACATGTGGAAGCTCTGCATCAATGCTCAGTCTGGAGGAAGCCAGACCTCCGTGCTGAACAACAGTAACCCCTGCTAGTGTTGCAAAGGATGTTTTTACCTCTGTTTTTGCTCTTTTCTCATTTTAAAGTCTCTGATGCTTTATAGAAAACCTGAAAAAAATATATATATATAATATTATGTAGATAGGCATAGATGACTTAGAAGATATAGATAGATATAGATGAGTTGGTTCTGACTATGTGAGGAAATGATTCAGTCCCTGTCCCTGCTTATTGTATTAATTGTCATCTTTCACCTTCTCCCTGACTCACAGCATAACCTTTAAGGAAATGATCATTCTATGCCTCAGTTTCCTCAGTGACAAAGCAGAGTTGGTAACACTAAGGGCATCTCCTCTCAAGTGACTATTTTTTACAGTATCTTGAAGGTGGCTTTTAAATTATTCTACTTACACATCACTGGTAATAGGCTCTTCTTAATCATCTTCATTGTATAAGCATTAATATGAAGATCTCATCCTACCACTCAAGATAAGAAAACAAGGTAACGCTCTTTTGATGTGTCAGACATCACTGCGCTAATCAACCAAAGTACATCCCGAAATCTTGACTTGTTGTGAAATAATATTCTTCTGAATGTTTGAGAGTTCATGCAAAAAAGTACTTTTCAGACATCTCCCCTTCTCTGTCGCCCTGGGTGACTTTTCTGGATGGCACCTGTGCCTGGAAGAAGAAGGCTCAGGCACCCATTGTAGTACCAGCAGTTGAGAGAAGGCGGTGATTGGCTACCATCAGGGTCACCAGCCTGCATCATTTTTCTTAGATTAGGACCATATTATCTTGAATTTGACCACATTTCTAACCATTTGTGGCTACAGTTACACATTTATGAGACGTTCTTATGGGTTCAGTGTGTGCCCGCAGGACAGGGGGTGTTGTCTGTGCTAGTCCCATGATTCTGCCCAACCAAACTAAGTGACCACACTGGGACACTCAATAGAGCCATTGTTCTTTTCATTATTGACAAGCACTCCTAGTTGGTTTCTTATTTAAGCACTTGGAAACATTCAGTATGTTTCCATTGGCCTGGACTATAGCACAATCCCGGTTCAGAAGACAAAGAATGCAAAGGTAACTGAGAAATCCCCTCTCCAAAATCACTGCTCCTCAGTAATTCCTTCTTTTTCAATCATAAATTATTCATGAAATCTATAGAAATGCCTTTCTTCAGGGATATCAAGTAGATCAAATCAAGTTGTAGTTTCCATCTAACAAAGGGAAGATCCCCAAGATGCCCCCTCTGAACATAGTTTTGATGAACAATTTTCTGACCTCTTTACATGAGGCACCATGGAAGATACCAGAAGGCTGGATCTGCTCTCTCCATAACATTCTCCCCACCCACATCCACATGGACAGATGATAACTGAGACATGTGTTGTTGGAAGTAGTAAAGCGTAAATTATTGGTCTGGCCATTTGTGAGTAGTAAAGCACAAAGCTTAAGTCTTAAGTAAAGCTTCTGTACTACATGGCAATCAGTTGAAATGTTAGAGGAAGCTACATGAGATCTGGAGCGAATCTCAAACTACTAAGAGTCACCCATGTCAATTCCACAAGGGAACGTGGTTAAAAATCTAGGAATATCTGCTTGAGGTTAGCATGTAAGTATGAAAACTACTGGATTCTAAGAGAGTAAAGATTTCTTGTCAAGGTGATAAAGCCTCAGCTCCTTTTGTGCAGTCTCTTGTGTGCCTTGTACTTATATTTTGCATAACTTAAATCACCCATGCTGTTGTGTCCCATTTCATTTTTGGAGAACCAGCGAAGTGGTTTTGTTGGTTTGTTTTTTCCCCTGTTCAAGCAGGCTTCCATGACTCGCCCTGGTTTTCCCTCCCTTAATATATTTTCTGATGCTCGGGCCAGAGCCCAAGGGGCTCATGTATGTGCATGTTGTCTTTCCAGCTGGGAAGAATGAGTTCCTGCAGCAACATCTGTGGGTCCAAGCAAGCACAGGCACCCGCCGAGGGTGGGTACCAGCGCTATGGAGTGCGGTCCTACCTGCATCAGTTCTATGAAGACTGCACAGCCTCCATCTGGGAGTATGAGGACGATTTTCAGATCCAGAGGTCACCTAACAGGTGGAGCTCCATATTCTGGAAGGTAAGGGAAAAGCACCTGTTTGATCCTGGAAGTGGAAAAAATATCAGACATGGTAAATACTGCTGCTTGAGAGAACTGTGTGGTTTGGAACTATAAATATATGTCACTCGTGGTGATGCTGAATGCATATTTCATCCTTTAGGAAAAAAGAAGCTAAACATTGGGCCAAAGGAAGCCTCTCTGCACAATATAATTATTATTGAGCAAGTTAAACATGAGCAGGCACAATTGCCGCAGTAATTATTATTATTGCTAATGTTATTCATGTGCCACAAAATTCACCAACTGTGAAACCACCCATAGACAAAGTCATATTCTTTCAGTTTACCTTACAAGCTTGGTAGGTATCATGTGTAAAATTACAACAGTTATTAAAAAGAACTAATTAGGTACTTAGAGAAAGCAAGTGTTAAGATACGGTACAGTGGTCAGAATACTGGCTTTGTGATCTGAGGCTCTCTAAGGTGCCCATTAAACAGTGGATTCAGTCTATCAACAGATAATCAGTGAGCACACACTATGTGCCAGGGAGCTTGAGTTGTGGGTGAGTGAAGTGGTAAATGGGAGAAGAAAAGGTCCTTGCCTTCGCTGAGCCTTGCAGTCTGTCCTGGGAAACCGCCGTACGGTAAAGTCCACGGTGGAAACTCAGGTAGTGTCAAGTGCTATAGAGAGAAATCAGTCAGGAGAAGAGGAAAGAGAGTAAGCAGGACTGAGATTTGGATATGCTGAGGGTAGAAAGCCCTAAGGAAGAAATGGAATATGAACACATGTCAGGAGGAGCAGAGGGAGCAGACCCTAAAGTTATCTGGCTGAAGGTCATTACAGGATGGGAAAACAGCAAGTGTGAAAGTCTGCAGGGGAGGAGGAAGAGACGCACTCCGGATGGAATGGAGTAAGAATGGAAAGAGGAAATGAATCCAGGAAACTACATACCAGAGCGCTGGTCATTTCTTCAGAGTCCTGTAGGCATCGGTGAAGATTTAAGCTTTTATAAACCTCAACAGACATGTGAATCCACCCGAAGATAAGCAGCACAACATTAATACTTTAACAAGAGCCTTTGGGCTACAATACAGAAAATAGATTATAGAAAGGCAAAAGTCAAAGCATCCAGATTAATTCAGAGACTGTGAAAATACCCAGGAAGAGATCATGGTGGCCACAAATAGGATGTTATTAGACGGTGGAAAGTAGCCCAGTTTACCATAAAGTTTGAGGACAGAACTACCAGGATGTACTAGTGAACTAGGTTTGGAACATGAGAGAAAGAGGAGCCAATCATGAGTCCAGGCTTTCAGCCAGAGCTGTGTAATGAATAGAGTTGTGGTTTCCCAGGATGAAGAGGAGTGAGACCAGGAAAAACTGGTCAGAAACGTGACTTTGGCTATGCTATTAAATACTGAAGTAGTGCTTTCTAGAGACCATTAAATGTATCAATACACAGCTCATGGAGTAGAAGCTACTGGGCACCTGAAATGTGCAAGACTAGTTAAGATCATCTGGGAAAAGTGTGGACATAGAAGATATAAACAGAATATTGTGAGCATTCACGTAGATCCAAAGTACTGGTAGCTGGATGATTATGAAGCTGTTAACCCCATCAAATAGTGCATAGTTATGAAATTCCCAGTAACTTACCAATTATTCCTTTCAGATTTTAATATTTTCTCCCTTATGTTCTATACAAATAAGATCCAAAAGTGTGTATTGCCTATAGTACTAGACCTGTATCAGAGAAAAATAGTCGAAAATAAGTGCACTCATTGAGATTACACTCTAGAAAAACAAATCTTGGTCCATATCCTACTGATGAACCAATAGCAGCATAGTGTCAGGCTAAGGAATCTAAAGATTGACTGCCTTCAAGACTTTCTCTGTACCAAGGAAATAAGATGATGGTTCTTGGCTTCCTCCTTGGGATTATGTGAGGATTCAGTCCAGTGGTTTATAATATGCTTTGTGCCAACAGAGAGAAAGGAACCAGTTATGCATGTTTCTATTATGATCATTTCAATGTTATCTTTCACTTCCAATTGCATCTGTATAGTTTGAGCTGGTGCCCCTCTCTTCTCCTCCACTGTGGCTCTGTGCTAGGGTTCTTTGATCTGTTTCTGGGGACTGTGTTCACAGCACCTCTGTCAACTCTGCCCTTGAGCTCCTAAGCAAAAGGCTGCATGGAGGGGCTTAAAGAGATCAGAGATTAGAATCAGTGGGCCTCAGTTACACTGCTTCTCTATCATATGCTTCTATGAAACACCTATCTCAAAATTTTCTTTCTACATAGTTTTAACTTTTCATCATGCCCTAGAGAATACAAGATATGTTCTTCACCTCTAATAAGTGATCTTATTAAATGATCTTATTATGTAATCTTATAAAGTTACAGCAAAATAGGGGAAGTGAACAGACACACATTGGGATAATGCAATGTGCTGAATGTTTTCCTCAAAGTAGTCACAGTGCTCACTGGAAGCTCAGGGATGAAGGGAGAGGGAGTTGTGGATATCTGGTGCGGGCTGAAGAGGAAGCGGCTTACAGAGGAGACCAACTGTGCACAAGCATAAGCTGATGTCTCAGGAGAAAGGAATGTCGTGACAGCTTGGGATGCTGTGCAAGAGAGTCTGAAACATTTGGGAACTACAGACAGTGCCATGCAGCTGCAGTAACTGTTCATAGTCTGGAAAGAATACCAGAAATGGACTAGAAATACAGACAAAAGCTGGGTCACAGAGGGAATTTGGTTGAGTCCTGCAATAGACATGGTTCAAGAACTCTCAACCTGAGGGTCAAGATAATAAATTTGGGCTTTCCTGGGGGCTTGAGGGAATGCTTCATAATCTGATATGTGCATGCGCACACACATGCACACACACTTGTGCACACATACACACACACACAATGTACTGTCTCAGCCACGTCCAGTTTATCCCAATGTCCACAACTCCTTCCATCTCTGAAATTCCATGGGGTTTGGTTGCGTCAGCCACTCACTGCTGCTGCCCAACATCATATAGGCAGGATGGGCGAGGGCTTTTTTCCCTTCTTCTCTGTACTTGATGTTGATGAAGACCATTAGCCACTGACACTTGATTGTCCATGTAGCAAACAGCCTCAACCTACAGGTACCAAACAGTCTTCTCACTCTTGGTTCTTCTTTCCCTACCTCAGCATCATCATCCTCTTTCCTGTCTTTCATCCCACCTCAGAAGTGGCTCAGAGGAGCTGAGGCAGACTGTTAAGAGAAACCATGGGTTAACTGCCATTTTTTTTTTGTTTGTTTGTTTTTGGTTTGGTTTGGTTTGCTTCAGTTTGATTTGACTTGATTTTACAGTGCCAGGTATTAAACCCAAAACCTTTATAATGAACTACAGTCCTGTCCCTTAGGTAAATTCTTTTGTTTTTGAGATGGAGTCTTGCCATGCTGCTAATTTTCCCAAGCTTGGTTTAAACTTACAACCCTCCTGCCTCAGCCTCCCAGAGGGCAGAGATAAAGACATGTGCCAACATGCACAGCTTGTCTATATCTGAAAAATTTTCTCAGATGACACTTGAAGAAAGATCTGGAAAGTTCAGGAGCTTAGGATGTTGGGCAGTGAGTGATCAAGGCTGGATGATTTGTGTCAGTAACAGAAGGAAGTGGAGTAGAACACAAACCCAGAAGCATTGAAGAGGTGGAATCAATAAGATGTGACAGTCTGCTCCCTATGAATGTGGGTGAATGGAAGGAACAGGAAGAGATGGGGAAGGGACTATGGGATCTCATTTTGAATATTCAAGTTCAAGGAGTCTTTGGGGCCTCTATGGATTCCCCACTCCCTGACAGATATACAGTCCAGGACTCAAGCATGCAGGCCAGGCTGGAGTTGGACAATGGGAAGTCTTGCTTGGTAAAAGTAGGTGTCAAAGCCCACAGCTCCAGGGGCTACCTAATCAGAAGAGGTCTCTGTGAGGTGGAAAAGCAGATTGGAGACACCCCTACCCAAGGGGAGGAAGACCCGGAACCAAGCTAGGTGTGAGGCAGGGACCAGACTTTAGTTTTCATAAAACACTGCCACTGCCTCAGCAGACACCACTACTCAGCTCACAGCTGCAGAGAAGTCCTGAGCAGCCAGCAGAGCTGCTGCACAGCATCCGGTCTTCACTGTCTAGGCACTTCCCTTGGGTGACCTCCAGGCCAGCTGGCTCCTGCTCCAGCTCCATCCAGCCTGTCCCCCACAGGCAGCTCTCCCCTTCCTTTAATTCCTACTTCCAAATGTCATCGCTGCTCTTCCCCGCCAGAACAGCTGCACCTGCTGCTGCTAGCTTCACTTAGCTTGCTGGAGTCAGCCCAGATCCTACCGCACCAAGGACCAGCAGAGGAGGGGGTGTGGTCCAAATAACAGCCATCTCTGCCTGCAGTCTCTATCAGCAGGATTTCAGGAACCTGAGTTTTCTTCCCTATCTGATCCCTTTTTCCAGGAGAGTTTTCACATACCCTCTGCCCAAGCCAGGAAAGACCACACAAGTCACAGCCCCAACACTGCCCTGCAGATGCTTTGGAATTGTCATGTCCTGCCAGGGTCCTTTTCTCTCAGCATTAGGGCTGACCTCACCACAGCATCCCAGCCCCTAACAAGCGACAAGGCCCTGCGTAGAGAACGGCTTTGCTCTCTTAGCCCCTTAAATCATCCCCCTTGTGCCTTTTTATTTATTCGTTCAATTTGAAAGAGCCCTCCTCCTTTTGACCCAAGACTACTTCAACTTACTATAGTATCTGAAGATAATTTTTATGATGCAGAAGGTTGTCTTTCTCTTCTGCCATCCTGACATGGTGCTGAGATTAGGCTGGTGCATCCCAGCTGCCCTCCTCACACCCATGATGGGCTCGGGAAGGTTCAGAAGCCGCCTCCTGCCTTTACCCTCATGCCAATCAGGCCAACCACTTTTTAGATGCTTTAAGAGGCTTGCAGGCCCTCCATGGGCACAAGACCCAGAGGTGCCCGTGAGACTTGAACTCAGGGTCAGTATCCACTGCACTTCCTGCTTCCTCAATACTCTGATGGAAATAGGGAAAGCAAGCAGACCCCAAGAGACCCCGTTTCCAGTTCTCCAAGTGAGCAGGAGTCCTGCCATCTGCAAGCCCTGTTTGCCTTTTAGCTTCTGAATCAGACTCCAAGAGTGGATTTCCATGCAACATACCACTCAACCAAAGAGCGGACTGTGCTGGGAATCAGCCGCCAGGCTCCACACTCAGCAGTCTGGGCCTTGGGGTCTGTGGGCCAGAGAATCTATAGCATTTGGGGCCAGGAAGAGAGCTGTGGGGAGAAAAGACAAAAGCCGGGCTCAGGGCACGTCTTCCATGCTCTTCAGCAGCGCGGGTACTAAACCAAGCTGCATCGTGCTGCCCTTGGCTCTGAGAATTAGTGCCAGCTCTTGAGAAGGGGAATAATTTAGCAACATAGGAAGCTTGTCACCATGGATATCTAAGTTAATTTAGTTTGCTCCTTCGGTTTTCCGATGTGAGTCATTTTAAGAAGTTATAAATAATGGTTAGCCTCTGAAGGAGAATTTACTCGCCACTATTTTTAGGAAAACAATTCACAGTGTTATTAGTCTTTCCTGCAGCGCTAGCCTTATATAGAATAGAAGTTTCTGCTTTTTCAGAAGACATCATATTGAACCTGCTTTTCAATTTCCTCACAATATCCCAAAAAAGGAAGTTTGTTTATATATCTACATTTCAAAACCCCCTTTCAAATTAAAATAAAATTAATAGGAAAGAAATATGCAAAACAGTAGTTGGTAGGATGTATTGGGTAGATGAAAAATGGAGGGTGGAATTGAGCAGAACTGAAATAGAACTTGCTTGTACCCCCTGCAATGGTGGGACCTTGACCAGTGCTTCTCTGGCCAAATAACCCTCAGTTTTTGATAGGTGAAGTGAGAATAAAAACACTACCTCCCATAAGATGCTTATAAAGGTTGAATGAAACTACATTTAGGTTTTTTTTTCATGAGTGAGCAACTATTTATTTTTTTCCATAATTTTATTGATAAATAGCAATGAGACAGTTTCAAATCAAATTGGT
>NDGN011478242.1:0-30595 GCA_002564285.1 Tympanoctomys barrerae
TCTCTGTCTCTGTCTCTGTCTCTCTCTCTTTCTCTGTCCCTGTTCCTTTCCCTGGCCCTGGCCCTGGCCCTGTCTCTGTCTCTGTCCCTGTCTCTCTCTCTCTCTGTCTCTGTCCCATTCCTTTCTCTGTCCCTCTGCTTTAGCACTGAGATAAAATTCAAGCTGTGGTCTTCTGCCTGCGCTACATTACCAGCACTTCTTAATGCTGGTGTAGGATCTTGCTGAAGTACTAAGTTGCCCAAGTTTGACCTTAGCCTTCTAGCCAGCTATCCTGGTAAATGTTCATTTCTTCTGGTAAACTCTATGTTTGGAAAACTTGACCAAGCATGGTGATATATGATTATACAATCTATCAAACATATTGTATCTCAACTCCAAATATTCCCTAAAAGTTCTCAAGGTATGAAGTTCTATAATGACAGTCATACTATAGGTAAATGTAAAGCAGTGAGGGGAACTCTCAGGTACTGGACCTAATTGTGAACCCCACACAGCAAAGCTTCAGATTAAAGGAACAAACACAACATTTTTGCTCTCTAACTGTTCTAAAGTGTATAATATGCATGATTCCCTCAGAGATGGACTCATGGCAAAGTTCATACTTACACACATGCAAGCACACAGATGCTAAAATCATCTTGATTTCTCAAACCATGAGCAGAACATTTATATATCATCTAAACTATACTTCTTGTGCTCAAATTATAGCTTTCATGGTATAAAGAGTTGAGGAAAGTTCCCCTGCTCCTGAACATAGTATAACAATATGGAAGTGGGATTTGTGTCACTTTGAAGTATGTCATTATAATTTTTAATCTGGTGTTTGGGGGTTTAGGGTTCTGGAGTTTTGCTAGTATCATAGTTTTACCATCTACCTTAATATTATCATTGTCTAATTTGGATCTCTGGACGATTTTTAAAATGGCCAAATGTAAATTCGGGTTTTATAAATTAATCCATGACTAATAATGAAAGAAAAAATTTCTGTTTGTGTTTTAGCATTATTTGAGAATTTTGACTGTATTCATATTTCTTTCTCCAACCTCATGAAAGATTCACAGACAAGTAGCAGCAGCAGTGACTTTTAATCTTGGTCCTTTGTCAGTTTACTATGTAAAATCCAGCCTTGCATCTCACTTTCTCTCATATATAATAACCTGGTTTTATCTACCTAAAGTGTAGACTGTTGTGAACAAAATAAATAAGCAAGACAACAAGCAAACACAGGTTTTAAACATGTCATTATTGCATAGAAAAGTTTTATTTTAAATTATGAAATTAAAGATGTTATATTATAAAAGGTATATGCATGTATCACTTATAAAACTAAATAGTTTCAACTAGGAAAAATATAAGACAAATCTATTTTCTTCCCAAATAGCATATTTCTTGGTATTACCTCTGGCAACTACAGAACCTTATATTCTCTGAGGCATAAGAGAAAAAGAATGTGGGAGAAATAGAAAATTTGAGGGATATATATAGAATCTGACTAAGGCAAATACACATCTCACTTTGGGTCAGCTTTAAAGAACTAAGAATCTAATACAGTCCAGTAGTCTATAATAGTAGTGGGTTATCCCTAGGAATGGCAATGTCAAGTTGTTGACTCGAGCCTTTTACAGCTCAGAATATTAATATGGCTTTACCTTTTATACCTTGTTTTTATACTTTTCTGCTGGGTGGTTGAGACCAAGATAAAGAAAGACCTATATAACAAGAAATGTAACTATTGTATCTAGCAAGGTCAATCAAATCCTCTCAGGAATTTTCCTGAAACCCTGTACCACAGTTTGTAGATCCTTTGTCAGTGTCAGCCATGTGGATGAGTCATGGCCATTGCTTGACTAATTTGCTCTCTGAGAAAACCTAAGAGAATGTTTTCTCTCCAGGTGACTTCCCTTAGGCACACTCTACATCATCAATCACTTTCCTCTGTGGCTCCATAATCTAATTGATCAGAAAATTTGGTACACAACTGAGTTACATGATGTTACAGTACAAGTTCTCCTATATCCTGATTTCTCACTGACCTTAAAAGGCTAGGGCCAAAATGTTGGCTACTCTTGCAGACTTTCTTTTTCTCTAATTTTTAGTTTGCAAACTTGAGTTGTTAACCCTCCAGAAGAGAAGATTAATGATATTATTACCCTATAACACAGGCAGTTAAGCTTAACTTCACTATCTGTCTGAATATCAAACATGTTAGACATAACATGGAACAGGTATTTTCCATCAATAATTGATGTTTAACTTTAAATCCCTACAGAATTTCAAGAAAAAATTAAAAATAGGAATAAACAATTATATATTTATACACAGAAAATTAGAAATCTATGTTGGATTATTTTGCTGAATTCACATATCCACAATATTTAAATGGCAATGGAATATCCATCTCTGACAAAACTAAACAAAAAAAGGGATACAAATGAAGGACTATTTTGTGTCTGTATATACAAAATAGTAAAGATATACAACTACTTTCTCTTAATTCAATGAGAAGAAAGATTTGTACTGATAGTGTTTGGGTAGGATATCATCTCTGCATCTTGTACTATGAATAACCACTATGAAGACAACAATAGACAATGTATTACTTATTGAAACTGTCCTAGTAATTGGTTTTGAAACTGTTTCATTGCTATTTGCTTCTCAAAAAAATAATAAAAAAGAACTAAGAATTCACAAAAATGATAAAATATTTGAGATATTGAATATATTAGGTTATTTTAATTATTTTGATTTGATTTTTTATTTAGTACAGAGTCTACAAGGTCTCACTGCACAGATCAGACTCATAGTGATTCTCCTGTTTTCAGCCTCCCAAGCACTGGGATTACAGGTTCACATCACTATGCCCTCTCTCAATCACAGTCTCAGCATGCCCCAGGAGTGGGGCCGGCACCTGGTCCCTAATCCTGTGTATAACTAAGCAAGTACTTTAATGCATTGAGCTCTCTGGCCAGCCCTGACTTGATTATTAAGCAACATAATTGTTTATCAAAACATTATATGTTACAACCCAAATGTTTATAATTGTTATGTGCTAAATGAAAAAGGACCTGTGTGTCTGTTCACTAAATTAATTTCATGCTTTTCCTGAGAGAAGTGTGATTGTTGGGCTACTGATCTCTGGCATTTAGTCAGATGATTTTCAATGCTATTCCTATAAAAAGTGCACAATAAATTTACCATGTCTAGAAATGATAGGATGCCAACTTATGGATTTCTAAGAGGCACTTAGATAAATTGATGTTTGGTCTTCTTCAGACAATTATTAACTGAGCATCAGTATCAGGATTTTTCTCATTTAGTGAAAAATGACACAGATAAAGGAAAAGAAGTACTAAGAATATGGTTCTGGATGCTTTCTGTTTTAATTTTTATTCTTATTTTGTGTAAACAAAACCATCTGTAAAGAATCAAATGTCTCAGTGTCAAAAACAATGATTCCTTCTTTAATGCTGTGTTTTCTTAGGAAACTAAGCAGAGCTGGTGCTCCTTGTCTTCAGTGTGTTGTAGAACAGTTCTATCTGTCTGCTCATTGACAATGTGGAGTGTCCCAGAATTCTGCCCTTTAGTACAGTAGTCATCTATCATATTAGGGATTCTTACCAAATCAACTTATCTCATTGTTGCTTATAGAGAAGCTCTATTTAGTGCTAGAGTGAGTTTTGTTGCTCTTATGATCTACTGTATAGGAAGCTCAATTGATCAGCATTTCTGGAAAAAAACAAACTACTATAATCACAACACACCACTCATCGCTCTAGGCAAGTGTCCAGGCTCAGATACATCAGGAACAGCTGCGTCCTTACATACATGACTCTTATAGTGTAGTTTCAAACCAATACCTTTGTGCCGCTATTCTTGTGTTGCAGTTTGGGGACCTTGTAACTACTCTTGTTCAGTGGATTTGCTATATCTTTTCTTTGAGGCAATCTGAGTGGGTGGATGTGAAAGACAAAAAAAATATGTTTACGATATGATAGTCTTTTGACATGAAAATTATCTGGGATAAGTTAAACAGTTGCTGTCATATTCACAAAGTTTTTCTGATCTACAAACGTCCTCATTGTCTGTGGCTAATATTGGCCTTCCCAAAGCACTTGTGCAGGTGCCCAAAAGTGATGCACCCAGAGAAGAGGGAGGTGAAAAACTTCAAATAAAAAAGTAAGTATTTCTGCACTAAATATATAGAAATATAAGTAAAGGAGAAAATTGAGATCAGAGAGGAAAGAATTAAGTAATAGGCTAGCACAAAACAATATATATATTTGTAGCATATAAATACTTTGATATGCTCAACATTAATATTTAACCTCAATATTAAATATAGAAATTAACATTATAAAGAATAAACATAAATGTAATGGTAATACTGAAATAGCATTAAACTTAACATTTACAGTTCAGTATTTCAAGGGGCTTACTGAGTTTCTCTACTGAATCTAGTAGCTAATAAAGAATTATAATATCAAGAAAAATAAAAACTTTTTTGGAAGTAGAATATATTCCATTCAATATCTGCAGGTGTAGGGAAAGGGAAGTAGCTAAACTTGGAAAAAAATCAAACACAAAGTAGAAATCCTTATTTCAAAGACTGCACCTTTTAAGGTGTTTTTTTGTTTGTTTGTTTGTGCATGTGTGTTCAGGGTCTCACTACATGGCTCAGATTCCTACTGATCCTCCTAATTTCTATCTCCCTAATGCTAGGATTACAGGTCAGGACTAAGTCTGAGATTTTAATTCAAGAAAAGATAGTCAATTCTAACTTAAAGTATCCACCATCATTAAGAACTAATTTATAGATCACAAATATGCTTGGAGGTGATTGTAACCACATATACTCAGCTATTCTTACTCTGGTTAGAGCTGAGACCTAACAAGTTTGCAGTGCTGCTACAGCAAAGTGTTTTTGTTAATTCTCTAAAATGTGATATCAGCGCCATATTGGGTGAAATGTCTCCCACAATAACCCAGTTACTCTCTATCTTTGTTAGGTATCCTTAACTCTAGCCCCATGTCTTGGTGATAGCAATACTTAGCTAAGTTTTTCTACCTGTAGTCCTTTCCTTGTGAACACTTTGCACATGTCAATGTCAGATTAGTCCTTGTAATCCATTGCTTTGTGCACATCAATCCTAATGATCTGTAACTTTAAAGTTCAAAACAGTAGGACCTGCAAGGTCCCCTCCAGGCTGATGTAACCTCCTGCTGGACCTGACAAGATCATCCTCTCAGAATTTGCCTCCAAGAAGAAGAGAATCATTGTAAAGTCTCTTGAACTTGAGGGCACATCATCATGATGTGAATCCTTATCTCTTCTGTAGCAAATATAACTTCTGGCAATTAACTCCTGCTGCCTCAAAGTCACTTCTTCAATAAGGTTGGAAAAGTTATTTTTTTTAAAAAAGACCCTCTTTAAGACAAAGTTGAAAAAAATTGAATGCAATTATTGCTTTCAGAATGCCCAGCTGTAGTTCATGCTAAATAAATGTTAATATGTTATAAATTTGTTCATACTGGATAACTCAGTGTTTAATATATTCCCTTCTTCACTAGATTTGTGTAAGACTTAGGTTTCTTCAAAGTCTTATAAGGTGCCCATTTGAGGCATGAAATGGGTGAGCCAGCGGTCTCCATAGCATCTGCCCTGTATTTTCTCCTAGACAGTTGGAACACTTTGTCTTCAATCAGCATCCATTTCCCAGGCAGGTGCTACGTGCCTATTTATGGGCCCACAGAAAGTTGCCTTACCCTTTTGATGTTTGAAAATGACAGATTTTGAAGTGATTTCACCAGTGTCTATGGGCAGAATGTAAGACATGTCACAACCCGAGTGTTATCTTATCATGTGTGAGCACAGAGACTGATGTCTGGATGCTGGATATAGATGAGTTGGGGAGCTGTAGTTGTTAGAAATGTTTCAGGATCTGGAAGGATTTGTCTGTGTATACTCTAGAACTATAAGAACACGGCATCTAGGCATTCATCAGACAATGTACCAATTCCACAGAAACCCTATATATGTTCTTGTGAAATTTCTAGTGATTTTACTTCAACTGTATTTCCATCTTGGTTTGCTGTTTCGTACTGCAAAATAGTCTTGTGGAGGTGAACAGCTGGGCTGGGTGAGACACTCATTTTGTGCTACCACAACGAATAGGTTCAGCAACCACAACATCGCTGATAAGTGTGGCTTTTTCAATTTTGGGAAAGAAGAGTAACATGGAATAAACCACAGATTAAATCGAACACATTTCATCTCTAAGTCACACATTTTAGCGGTAATAAGCTCAAGAAATCTAGCAAGAGCTACCGAAATTTAAGACATTTCTGTTATTCAATAATATTAATTTGGAAAAATGCCTTCATAAAAATAACTACTTCAATCACTGTTGCTGATCTGATAAAAATAATGTGAAGGGCATGAATTCATATCCAATCCATGGACTCATTGAGAGGGCTTTGTTCAATATTTTGGAGATGGTTTTACTTTAAGGGAATTGGATAATTTAGTAACATTGTTTTGCTAGTAGACACACTGACTCTTATCACAGTCATGCTAATCACCATTCTTCTGCGTGCCCCCAAACGAAACTCAGATTGCAGGGTGAAGTGCAATGTTATACAGGAAACAAGGGCCAAAACATCTAGTGCAATAAATTAACACAAGGTGATGCTATTATAAGTAAGGATGATGTCATTAAAGTTACTGAGAAGTATGGTCAGAGAAAATTCTTTCCATCTTGAAAGGGCAAGTGGCTTATACTTGAGGATATTATACTGAACACTAAAAGTTAGTACGATATAAGCATAGTTGAACAATCCTCAAAGTGTGTATCACATGACCTATTTCAAATATCATGTAGAACTATTTTCTTAACATTCTCATATGGTATAATTACTTACAAAGGAAGATTCTGGGAGACAAATCACAGCTAATATGTAGCTGATATTGTTATAATTATTTATGTATTAATGTCAGAAGAGTATCTTAAATATCTATGAAGAAAAATTAAAAATAAATATAGAAGTGCTTTATATCCTATAACCTTTTAATTTTATGCCCAGAATCCACATTTTATTTCCAGTTCTCTCAAGCCATGGTGTCATTTAATGTATGTATTTTCATGTATTTGCATTAAAGTAGCATAAATCTGTATACATTGAAAAGGCATGCAAAACTCACATGGAGACATCTGAGGAATTCCTATCCCAGTTATCCTCTTTGAAATGGAACTTTTGCAATTCAACTATATGTCTAAATGCATATGGTTGTCCTGTCAACTGCATTGGTGATACAGCTGTTAAACCATCCACGAAAGTCCCCCAAAAAATAGTAACGGATATAACAAAAGACAAGATCATCAATAGAAGTTTCTGAATATAATGCTCCATTTCTAATTTGAATTGTAATAGACTCTCAGAATAAAATTATATACCATAATTTTCAAAAAACAATATTTCTTTTTGGTAAAATTAATAATAATTCAGTTCTTGAAATTTCGATGCGCTAGTGTTAAAAAAGAAACATTTATTTCATCTTGTTTTCTTGTCCTAAGAGATATTGGCTACCCCTGAATCAATACCTACATCCTTTCCCCTAAGAGCCACTCAGATAATAAATAGTCAGAAATGCATCTGGATTGAATAGTGGGATTTGACAGCTCTGGGTTAACATTCAACCCGGAGCCCAGTTTGCTAGGAAATATCATGAGAAAGTTCTTGATTTGTACTTATCTGACATGTACCATTCTTATCTCCCATTTTTGTTTAGGTATAATTTGACTGATGGGAAGATGTATAAATGGCAATAAGCCAGAGGGAGGAACTAGACAGAGGATGAGCTCTGGCATTCCTGTTGTAGGAGCCACATCCTCAGCAGTGCACTGTGTGTATGATCATTTTTATTCTTTCTGGAGGGTTTATATTGAAATGGCTATTAACAAAAAATTCATGCTATTCCAGACTTGAAGAGGTATAATAATATGATATCCATTAGTTAGATACTCAATGTTTTAAAGGACAAATTATTTCCTGTATGGCATTTGGATGCTCAAATTTTAGAAAGGTGAGTGATTAAAATTTCTGAGATCACGGAAATTTTTATACACCCTCTGTCCAGTATGAGCTTCAAATGTGGCTAGGCTAATGGAGAAACTAAATTTAAAATTTTAATTTATTATACTGTAATATATTAATTTAAACTAAAATGCAAATAGCCAAATGTAGCTACCTTACTATTTGGATCAAAGCAATTTTAGAAGTTTCACACAAAAGTAACAGAGTTATTATGCAATTGTTAATTGTATCAAAAGCTACATGAATGTGTACTAATATTCATGACATGTGATTGCAAGAAAGTGTAAGTTACAAATAAATCTACTATTCGCCAGTTGAAAGCATATCAAGCTTAGTCTACTTAATATAAAGTATTTTCCATGTTATGGTTTTAAAAGAAAGGGGAAAAAACCCTA
The DNA here is from genome assembly GCA_002564285.1 of Tympanoctomys barrerae. NCBI lineage: Eukaryota > Metazoa > Chordata > Mammalia > Rodentia > Octodontidae > Tympanoctomys > Tympanoctomys barrerae. The sequence goes on from NDGN011478242.1 coordinate 8,487, forward strand.
ACAGGACATAGTCAATTACTTCTGTGTTCTGCAATCAGCATGTATCTGCATTACACTATCTGAAAACTACAGAAAAACCAGAATGGAGACTGAAAGACACCAGCTATGACATAACAACAAAAGCAGCCAGGAACATTTAATGGAAAGAGAGGACGTGAAGGGACTGAAGAGAAGTGGCTTTCATTTCCAATGCAATTCAGACACAAGGCGCCTGAGTCAACAATCAGATAAAGTAGAAATTTTAAAATATGTTTTGCCAGAACAATAGATTGCAACCACAGAACACTCCTAAAGCTTCCAGAGCCCTTAAACATATTACTCTTCAAACTGTCTTGCACATACATGAGTGATCCAAAGCCCACGGAAGCAAAGTTTCCATGTTCCTGAGATAATAACCAAGCTTGGTCCCAAATCTCCCAGTTTGCATTCTCTCCACTCTGACTTTCCCCCCGGTTCTGCAGAGCACAGACTGACTATCAAATAGACAGTCTCATATTCATCCCCACTTCCCCCAACTTTTGGTGAGTAAGAAATAAAGTATTTAACAAGATGCTCTACTTAACATAAAAGTTCCCTTCACTAACATGGCATTTCTGAGACCATGCAATTTACACAGTTCACCAAGCATGCTGTGGAAAAGGAAATTACAAGAGGATGTTTTACATGGAGACAATTTTGAATTTAATGTGCCTTCTTTTAGAAAATTTGCTTGCACTATACTCAGAAATGATATGCTCTTGTGATAGTCCCAAGTTTCAGAGCAAATAAATAGTCATATTATGTTTTTGTTGATTTCATGGAGCAATGAAACAATATTAAGATGAAAGCCAACAATTATTGATTACAAAAGAAATTGTCATCTCTTTACAGCTGAAACTTAGCTCTATCGTCTGGCTCAGAACTGTCATTTTATGGGAAGAATCCTGAGATGGCAGATTTAAATTACTGTGCCAAGTCATAGAATTAGGAGGAAGAATTAGATTTGAGAGAGGATTTTGGTCTCCAGGTTCAGAACTTGTTATTAATTTAGACACCGCTATGAAATAGATGTCTACAAACCAGGAAAGAGGGGAAAGGATGATTATTCTGCCAGTGTTATATTTCTTTTAAAACTCTGATATTTTCAGTTTTATTATTTTGATATAAGATTTCCCATCCTTTTTTAATTTTGCGGAGTAATGGTAGGAGAAAATTATGTTTCAGGAGCTACAAAAACGATCAAGAAATAAATTTGTTTTATTGCCTGAGTTTTATAAACTTTCTCAGTTCTCAGATAATATTTTACAGATAAATGCCACACTACTGCTGATAAAAGCAAAAGATAAATAACACTGCACATTTTAAATATCACGTACATTGGCTTTTATACTGTGCGCTTTTAAATGAATCTATAAAAGAAAGAGAAAATGCTAAATAAATACAGCGATGGGGCTTACATTCTGGTGTTGCTGGTCTTGTTGATGATAACAGATTTTCCTGTTTGATCCACATTGTGATCCAATCCAAAGTAAGCTGCCACCCGATGGACAAGCATCCTCTGATACGATGACATCTGAGGGAACTTTTTATAATGGTTACTGGAACAGAGTTACCATGCAAAGTGGAATCAGCATCTTCATTTCTCACCTGACGTACATTTTACAGGTGTAGGTATGACACTATTACCCTTTCATCCAAATTGCTAAGCACATTTCACTTCTGAAAGAACTTAATGTCCTTATTTCCAGACAAATTTTGCACTTATTGTAGATTTATTGATTAAGCTACAATAAGTATCATTCTTTTATAGCTGCACATTTCTCTTGCCAAAGAAAATTTAATGTCTGTTGGAGGATATTCTATTTTAGTCCATGATACCTTATCAGTGGAGCCAGGCAGAGGACAAATGATACGACATAATATGTGATTGCAGATGCCTATCTGGAGATGTGCTATTACTGGGTTTACACTGAAAGCAGCACAATTATTTCCAGGCATAACTGACGGCAGCCAGCTGGAGCCCATTAAAAAAACTATAATAAAATGAAAGGATCGCTTCTTGTTACAGCGATCTATGCTAATCAGTGGCCCCCTGTTTATAGCCATTTTTTCAGGAGTTTAACAAGCAGGAGTACACATGGTCCAAGGAACAATTCTCATCAACATATGACTCCCAATTCCAATATCATCACCATTTCACAAATCAAGAAACACATTAAACAATGTTCTATCTATCCGTAAATCTTTCCAGAATGAATAATTTAACCCAGATGCAAAACTAAGACAAGTCATAAAATTATCCAGCATTGTAATTTAACATACTTGTTGTCACCAATGAAATCAATAATTTCCTGCTCCATTTTCAAAAGAATCATTCTGTCCCTGCAAAATAAATGTTAAAATGAGACGTTTTATGTATTTTAAGTTTCCCAAGTATAAGAACAGTTTTTTAAAAGTATGGAAGCAATTATTAAAATGTATGTAATTAGAAATTTACACCTAAGGTGTTTAATTTTCTTGAAATATGTAGAATATTTTATTTACACATTATTTCATTTTATGTATTACTTTTTATTAGTTCACATTCATAATATAGTAAATATTTACTTTTGGAAATTGGTGTCCGTACCTATTTTGCTCATTTCTATCCCCTTAGCCACTTTATTCCCTCCCACTGTTCTTTGTTCTCCTTTGCTATGTCCAAGAGTCCTTTCTGGTTTTCTATACTGACGATTGTTTTTGCATCTCATTTGTTGAGTGTTGCATAATACCGTATCTAAATACTGTGGTCTCCATGTTAATTATATCATAATGTTATTAGAATCATAAAAGAGAAAAAGTTATATATTTTAAATTAACAGAGAACTGGAACCAAATAAAGCACAAGTATTGACTATAATACTTGATTTCTAAATTAATAGGAAGTGCTAAACCTGGAGACCAAAATCTCTCCTTAAATCTAGCTCTTCCTATAGATTGGCATATAACAGTGTTAAGAATACAATACGCTTATCAACATTGGTGATTTTTCATTATCAACTTTTTTCAGTTTAAGATCTCTTTGTGACTAGGAAAATAAAGCTGGTATACTCTAATTTTTCATTGTGTGACTAACAAGGAGTTATGATTGTCTGTAAACAATAAACATGGAAACTATTAACAAGGAAAGAAAAAACACAAGAGATAAATTAAGAAGTTAAGGAAGGTATCTCTTTTTTAAACTGTCTTCTTAGACCTGTTCAGATTAATAACATTAAAATGTTCTGTTTGCTCTAAAAAGAAAGGTTTATTAAATTATTTACCTGGAATTATTCTTTAAAGTATTAATCAGAAACTCATGTAAGTCTATGCCTGTAGAATCCGTATATTCTTGACTGCAATCTGAAACAAACAGCAGGGTGATGCTGTCAGAAAGGATGGTGGAAATGGTGGTAGAAAAGATTTTTCCCAACTGTTCTCACTTCCCTCCTATTCAGGTAAATTCTAGATGAAGTTATTGATATGAAAATACATATTTCAAAACTAGCTACATAGCAGAATATAATAAGAATAAATATGAAATTTGAGGATTAAAAATTCCTGACTGTGGAAAGACCCAAATGTTAAGAGGGGAAGTGGCACCAGCTGGGTTGAGTCAAATGTCCCGTGCTCACTCTGTGCAGCAAATCAGTGCAGGCTCAGACTGCTAAGGCAGGTGATGCCTGCACAAGACAGACCCCACGAGCTGCAGAGGCCAAGGGGAAGCAGCTTCTCAAGCAGAGAAGGTATATGTAAAACTTCTCCCAGAATATCAGCAACCTAAATTTTAATCAGTATAAAACAGAATACTCAATATTTTCAAATCTTTCTGATCTCTTAGTGTTAGATAAAGATTGGCTTCTATTACCATTTTAGAAATCTGAACTTCTTTAGATTGGCATGCATCTTGAGTTTTAGGTACGTATTTGCACAAACAACTATAGCGTGCACAAATCAGACCACAGAGTATGATCTTAGCAGCAGTTATTATTCCTGAATGGATTAGATGTGTAATTCTTTCTTAGTTTCATTTAAGAAACTGTATCAAAGGCTATGATTCATGACACACATCTTTTCAACTTCAGTTAGTTTTATTTTGTATAGTGTTGTGTATGGCAGCAATTCAAAGGGGCTGGATTATAGGTTTGCAGATTTAGGAAGAACAATTTTCAGGTGGAATTCTATTTATGAAAGCAGAGTATGTATCTTCAAAATGAGAAATTATGTGCCAATATATCATCACAGAGATGAAAATCATCTGCACCATGTAAAGTGCTAATTAGGTTCCAATAACATATACGTCTGTGCTTTAGGGAACATATCATTTATACAGGGGGTGCTCTTAATCCAGGTGCTACCATTTTAAAAGATAAACATTCGAGTTAAGATATCAAACGTGGCATCATTACTGTTTATCAATCCATATAAATTTGTCTAATAAATGAATTTGAAAACTGATTTGAAATTACTCCCTTGTATAAACATACAATTAAAGTAGGAGATTCAAGTTTGAATCTAAAGAAACATGATCCTGGAAATAATCTCTTTAGCTACACAAATAATGGATCATGAACAGAAAAAAAATCAAGTTCACGTCTTTTACAAACACATATCGATGTCAATATAAAATTATGCACAGTTGTTGGGAGGTGATTTGCATGAGTGGTCTATAATGTGCCCTGGGACCGCACAGAAGCCAAGCTGAGGCAACTGAGGGAATGTTTTCACATTCACCTTTTGATAACATTCTGATCTTGGGTTTTTCAGAGGACTTATCTTTGTTTTTATCCTTTTCTTTCTCTCTTTCAGAGTCATCTTTCCTAGGCTTTTCCTCCTCTTGTAGGCTGGGAAAACTGGAAAGCTGTAAATGAATTGATTCCTGTTGGGGAAAAAATATAATAATTTAAGGCCAGATGTAACAATCTCTGGCTGGTTTCCATTTTGCATAGAGGTTATTAATAACAAGAAAATGAAAGCCAGGTGCAGATTTTTTTCTTAAATGGTAAAAAATTAAAGCTGTCAGAAAATAATTGCCCTTTAAGGTGAATTGAACTTCAGAAGTCAATGGGAGGTCAGAAGAAACACCTAGAACTGAAACTTTGCTTCATGAATATTAATCTTAACTTAACTAAGTTAAGTTCCTGCAGATCACAACACCTGATTCTTCCACAGGTTTATTTTTAAATACATAAGAGAAACTCCTGTATCAGTAAGATTGCATCAGAGCCCTTGTCATGTACAAGAAAGGCTTCTGCAACATTTTTTCTATCTCCTTACAGGGAGAAACTGGCACAAACGCAGACAAATTTTATGGATTATAATCATGGATAAAAGAAACACAAAAGCCCCCGATAGCCAATTTATAATACAAAATCTATTTTACAGCCCTGTCAACAATGATTCTTCCTACTGTGAAATGCCAAACCATATAATTATGGGAATCTCCAGTATGGATTACTTTAATTGTTTGTAAATGGCATTGAGAAATTATTTTAATGTATAGTTACAATAAAAATTGACTTTTAGAAAATGTAGCAAGTAGAAATAGAATTTTGCAAATTATACAATATTTAACCAGTTTTATGTTAATATTAGTTCTTTCCAAAATATGATCTTTTGAACCAACACTTGGTATAAGATTGACCCTCTATAACATTAGAGCAGGGTAAAACTTTATATTCTTTTATTTTATCATAAAGTAGGTGATTTTTCTTCACATTCATCAGCCAATTTTTTGGTAGTACATTTACTGTTTTGAAGAAGAATGAACCAAATCATGTTTTTAAAGATATTTTTTAAACCTATGATATGATTAAAACTATGACAAATTAGACAACATTAAGCCCACTTGTTCTTATGTAATAGATTGCTTGGTAGGGAAACTGTCTCCTACTGTGATATTAAAATGTATGATGGGGTGGGGGGAATATTCCAAGTGACTAATAGTGTCTCTCTTGGAAAACTAAGCTAATGTTCTTTCCACATGTGACTAAAATGACGCCTTCACCTCATCTAAGTGTGGCCGCCTTGGGATCTATAATGGTTCTTGGAAAATCTGTTAAATAGCCATTCAACAAAAGCTCTGAAGCCAATTCTCTGTGCTGAGAGTGGAGTGGAAGAAAGGGGTTCACTGTGAAGTCTTGGCTAGAATGAAGTTATCGTGTGGGGGAAAATCTCATGATACAGATGATGAAATCATACATATTCTAATCATAAATATTTATCTAAGCTGGGTTTTCTGACTTCCTTGTATTTCCTGGGGATAAACATATATGAAATATGTTAGAAATGAGTGTAATTTGATTAAAGAGTTTTGTTTATTTTAACCCATGATCTGTGGTAAAAATGCCTTTAGCTACAAAGTTTTAGGCAGGTTCTAGTGTTATGATTTGCTTCTGCTTGGTCAGAGAAACACTTGCCTGAATATTTCTGGGTGAGAAAGCATAGCTGGAGGTGTAGTGGGGGAAATTCAACTCAATGACCAGGTGTAAGTAACCAGGGGAAGGTGTAGGTAACCAGGCAGTAAAAGTAGTTTCATTGCTTCTCCAAAATGGACTGACCTATCCAGCCTCTGTAAATTTGAACCTAAAATCCAAGTGGCTGGCAAATACATCACAAATGCAAGAACAGAGGCTACAAGGACATCACCACAAAAGAATGTACACACCGATGCCATGTGTTGACAAATAGTGTACTCAGAAAAAAAAACTTATCTTTTATATACATAAGTATACATTATTGTGTTGAAAGAACACACAAAATTTCTTTGGAGTTGGTAAAAAACAATCTGTAATTTTTTAATATTTTTATTGATATACTCAATAATAAAATACAAGTGTTAATAAATACATTGATACAGGATAAGTTTATATCCAACAACAGTAAAAGAATGATTCAAAATGATTCAAGTTGCAGTAACACACTGATAGATAAATACTACGACATTAGAAAAGCAAACTTCCTTTAACTTAAGGACAGACTGAGCCATCAGATATGGGGTCTGAGATCAAGTAATACAGGTAGCAAAAGTTTTTCCCACACAGGAAAATGAAGGCAGTTTTCCAAATACTGTGAATATACAAACATTGGGAGAGCATTACAATCCATGTACTGTGTACTTCTGCCATGGTTTTCTGAGATTCAGTCCACACATTTTGTAAGTGTCGGTGATATCTAATGAAGACATTGCATATAAGCGCAAAGATCTGCTTCTTTATTGACTAAAAAAGTAGCTTGGCTGCTTGCTTAAATGTGTGCCTGGATATTTTCTATCAGCCCCCTGCCCCCACCACTCCTCAGCTAGCTAAGGAAAAGCTTTTAGGCCCTAATATCTCCTACAAAGCTAGTCTTGCTGTCTCAGCTTGGAATCAGCAGGAACAAAGCACCGTTTGCATCTTATTTCTCTGTGCCAACAGTATGGAGAAACTAGACTTAGGTCCAGGCTGGGCACTATGATTCAGATGATCTCTTAGAATTTTTCATCTTGTGCCTTGTCAAGTGGGATGCAAAACAGATTAAGTCTACAAGAGGCTGTCCTCCTCTGCCTGGCAGTAGAAGTAGGGACAACTGGGGCATTAGTTCTCCTGGGGATCTGTCACTCTGCAGAGTTAACATATATTATGTGCAGCACATTACAAGCCATCAATCAACATTTAATAATACAAGCCATGATAGTCATATTATTCCTCCTTTTCAATACCCATGAAAAATAGAAGCACAGATAAAATGCTGAAGAAAAGCCACATGTTCTCAGAGCCCAAGTAAAAGAAAGCATGTGTATGAAACAGTAATAGATACCGACCAATAGCCTTTCCATGCCTTATGACGTAAGTGGCATGTTAAGAAAATGAGGCCAGCAAAAAAATACTCTTAAGACAAAAATCCATAAAGAATTAATTTTTGGTCCTTTTAAAGAAAGTGCTCTCAATGCTCTCTGTATTCATGAAGAGAATGTAGAGTATTTCAATTAAAGTAAAAAGAGAAATACAAAATAAAATCAAATGAAAATAATCATGTCTTACTCAAATTTCCTTCCCCTGGGCTCAGAAAAATCTAAAATGATTTCTAGACAATGGCTTTTGTCTTGACTGCTCTCAGCCTTCAATAAAATGAGTGAAACTTCAGCAGCAAGACAATTTTTATAATGGCTAATGTAATGCCTACATGGCAAGCAAAGATAAATATGATGTGAAGTTTTCTATTTTGTCACAGAGGAGTGTTGTCTGAATTTAAATTGCTAGAGCCAAATAATCTTGCTGAAAGGAGCAAAAATAATGGTAAGTATATGCAGTGATATATTAATAACTTCAGCTTAATCACAATCAGCTCAGATTCACTTCTGGACAATTTCTGCAGTGTTCAGAAATCTCCACCTAAGGCCATAGGATCATTTCTCCAAAGTTCAATGCACCTTATTCACTATTCCTTAAGTTTCATATGAGCCATCAGCTGCTTCTTATAGGCAAGTGCATTTTAGGGAGCTAAGAGGTAAGATGCCTCCAATCAGGAAGGAGACAGATACTTAGGCTTATATTTGGTTCAACTTTATCAAAAGAGAGCCTTTGAGGAAATTCAGCACTACTGTGCTTTCTTTTTATTTAAGTTTTTAATCTAAATTCGTTTGAATTCCTTTCCGTTTGAAGTTTTCAGAGAGTCTGGAAAAAAAACAAATGTAATACTCTGTGATAAACTTTTAAATTCTTTCAAAATTTCTCATAAGGGTGAAACAAGAAAACTATTTCTCTCTTCAATTTTATTATTGTCCCCCAAAACACCATTTAATGCGGAATTCATCATGCACACAAAGACAGATCTGGTGCATGCAGTTAATGATAGAAACAGGGGATGTACCTGATCCTGAAGACTTTCGCCTCCTGGTCTGGCCGAGGACTCTTCACAAACAGCAAGACTGCGAGTCAGTTTACCTTTCCCTGCTCCTGACTGAAAATGGAGGAGATAAGGGGAAAAGAAGGAAAATAAAGAAAACAAACAGCATTCTCAGGCAGTCAGGCCGTCTCTGGATTTACCCAACACTCTCAAGTCAGACTTTCAAAACCAAGCCCAAGTCTGCTGCCCAGTGTGGTCTGTGTGGGTGGAAAGCTCCAGATGACTTTGTTGTTGGGGATGAAAGCAGGGAAGCACGTGAGGGGATGGGTTTAAGCTCACAGTGCCTGTCACACAGGAGATGGGAGAAGAACGGTTGGTGCCGATTTTATGAAAGTATTAGGAGAAAACACTGACAAAGTTAACTTCCAATAAAGTAAGTGTGGAAGATGACTAAGATGATTCAAGACTGGGTGATAAAGAGCAAGCTGTGTTTATTTTAAGGCAGAAATCAGTTGGTGAAGCTGAAACATCTATTTCAAATTTTACTTAAAGTGCAAAAAAAAAAAAAAAAAGTGGCTATTTTTTTGGCAAGGCTCCAAGCATGGAAATAAGACCAAAAATATACATTTGTAGCCATTCAAGCTCCAAATTTGCTGATTAAAAGTTTATAGAGCAAGTCAGAAAGATACTTCTGAACACAATCACTTTTACAACAGAGCACCAGGACTCTCTAGAGTGCCGGCACACAGCAATCTGAGCTCTTCACCAATCCTTTAACTCTAATATGAAATACACAATTTACAGGCATGATATGGCAGTCTGTGGAGCATCTCAGAACCTTACCTTGGATTTTCTTCTTTCTTGATTCTGAGCTGCCAGTCGCCTCTGTATGTTAGAAACAAAACAAAAGAAAAAGTAAAGGGACAGACAAGTGTGTGTGTGTGTGTGTGTGTGTGTGTGTGTAATCACTACTGTTTATGTAAGAGAGACAAACAATATTAGAAGAAAGACCCAAATACTAGAAGGATTCCTCCTTCCCTCGCTCCACAGAATGTGTAGCCTTTGAGTGTCTCTCTCCCCTCAACTCCAACAAATATAAGAGAACAGAAACCTGGCCTTTAATGCTATCAGTCTACAAAGAGTTAATATTCTTATATTTAGCACCAAGAAAATCCATACTTACAGCCCATTTGCAAGTTGCATTTGTTTTCACTCTACCAAAACTCTTCCTCTTGGGCTTATTTAATCACATCTTTATTTTTCCTTCTATCACTGGAGTTCCCCATGCCCAACCCATTTTCTGATGTTCTGACATTTTAGCTACATCTCTAGGGCTTAGACTAGTTGTGCTGTAAGATTTAAACTTTATCTGCTAAGGAAGGTCAAAATAACTCTTGTCTTGATCATTCTCAGTCAACCAAGAGTCAAGTTTCTATCTTCCCATGAAATATTAAGTACATTTAAGAAAAAAAATAAACTTAGCCTAAAATTCCCTTTTCAGATCTGGCACTGACAGTTCTAGGTGAGCTAGCAATTGGTACTCGGACATTCTAGGCAAATTCAGTAAATGAGGTTTTTAAAGTCATTTTTATTTTTTTTCAAACCTTTTGAAAAGAAGAGAAACAATTAAAGTATCCTAGAAGTAAAGGAAGAGAATGGCACACAGTGAGAGAAGAAAAAGGGCTTTCTCCAGGCTCACCTGCAGCTCCAGCTTCTCCTCTTCATCCAGGCTTTCTGATTTAACTACACCGTTCTCTGGGGTGGCCGCCTCCTGCTCAGCCCTTCCTTCCTCCACAATGGCCTGGTTCAGGTCTCCTTGCTCAGACATCCTCGCAGATGCAAATTAAAACAAAGCCTTATGCTCTAGAGGTTAAGATGCCAGAAAATAAAGTCAGTGCAGGTGAGGATTACATTACTATTCCTAAAATTCATTTCTCCTTTTGTATTCAAGTTCAAATGAGCAACCCAGACGTTTTCCCTATTTTTGTACGAGAAGACTTTTTGATGAAATCAAATACCCACTGGACACCTAGGTGGCATATGGGGCTGCCTCTTATAAGTACACTTGTGATTCACCTGGCCATCGGAATGGTCAGCAAGTCTTAAACAGAAACATGTAACTTCCACACATTTACCAGCCTTATACCCCTTACAAGGTAAAACAAGCTCAAACTCTTGAGCAAATGTCCCTCAACTTCTGAGTCAAAAGGTGGTACTTATGTTCCTTAGCATCTCCAAGATGGTTCAAAAATAGTTTTAAAGTTTTAGTCGTAGATTTACTTCCCTAGTTAAAAGGAATACAGCACACTCTACATGGTGAAAAAAATCAACTGGGAAGGTAATAATTCAGTATAAATATGGGATCTAATGTTGGCAATAAACCTTTCATGGTCAACATTTTCAGCCTTCAAACTGACAGCTCCATTATTAAAAGCATGAGCCCTTTCCCAGACTCCTGTCAGTTGCTGCTGCTGCAAGATTCTGCCGAAGGAAGCCTTTGGCAGGCAGCTCTAATGAAGCTATCACCACTGAACTCCAGTACTGCAGGCTCACAATAGACTCTATACACACACTGGAAATGGCCTTTCAAAATTAAAGCCTGTTATTATTTTTTTTCCTGCCATACTTTCTTAAAATCTCTGATACTTCTCCTTCTGAACTGCTGTCAAATGAGGCTTGTGAGTAATTTAACATTTAATTTCTCCTCATTTTTTAAAGCTATGACGAAGGAAGGAAAGAAGGAAGGAGGGAGAAGAAAGCAATAATGTAAGAAAGAAAGGAGGGAGAGAAGGTCTGAAAGGAACGAAGCAGAAAGAGAAAAAAAACCTGTAACTTAGCAAGTCAATTATTTCTCAAAAATTCCCAAGTAACAACTTTCCTATTCCCAGTCATTGCAATGGTAATTATTATTGGACAGATCACTGTTTTTATACATTCTTTGAAAGTATTTCATTGTCATTTACTAACTTGGAAATTTTATTTCCAACAGGAAATAAGAAACGGGAAAAATTGACACCATACCAATTTTTATTGCAAATTTGCTAAAATCTACCGTGACAGAACAGATGGCAAGTAATGATATCTTTAAAATATACAGGCTCATTTGGCAAAGGATTGTGGGAATGTAAAAGGAAAAGTTTTCCCAAAGAATAATAGTTTGGTCTGAGAGTGAACAGTGAGGTACGTTCCTAAGTTTGGGAGGCTTTGTCATTGACTTTTCTCAAATTTTAGTCGCGCTCAGTATATGTGATTAACAAAATAAAAAAAAATTGGTTTCCAATGGTTAACAGCTTGTTTTTCCACATTTTTAGATACAGGGAAGAAAAAAGATTTCCTGTTGTCCTAAGTTGCTTTTGAGAGCATTTCAATATAACAGATTGTGACCAGATTCAAAATTTACTGAACAGACATAGTTCAGATTTTGCAAACAACAAGCAAATGAGTCCCTGATCTTGATCGTGTCCGTCATGGTTACAGTGAGTGAATTATTCCACACATAAACAGGCACACTTATGTAATAATAAAATGTGGATGAGATAAAAGCAGACCTTTACCTGTCACGCAGAGTTCCTGCTGTAGGTCTTGGCAACTTATTAGCGGCTTCTGTCGTTCTACACCAGGAAAATCCACACAAATGATCAGAGGCAACTGGAGTCCCATGTCCCCATTAACAGTGTGGAATGCCCATCTCCACGAGGTTCCCTTACACACTTTGACACATCATCGTCAACCTGGAAAAAGATGAAAAGTAAATAACAATTGTAATGATCATGGCAGGGCGAAGGACAAAATAAATGAGACTGGGTTTCTAAAACTAATGACCAGCTTCCAGCAAATCACGTTCACAGCTCCACTCAGTTCCACCTGTCTCAAGCTGCCTGCTTCTTCTCTAATGAAGGCTACAGCCGGCTGTTCAAGTCAGAGCGGCACCCACGCAAGGAGCTAAAATTAACAATTGCATTATGCACTGAAGATTACTCACTTCAATTTTAACCTTTTTTAGTGATATCTCGCACTTTGTATTTTAAAAAAAAAAACAAGCTTGTGTGTTTGCCTCAATGAGAGTCAAGATCACCTATGAGCAAATCTTGTTTCCTTTTTTTAACCAAAGTCTTTGTCTTAATTATAGATTAATGTTATACACTTTATTACTGTTTCTGTGACTGGTTCTTTATGAAAATTTCCTTAATGAAGAATTTTAAAAGGTTTTGATTTAATGTTCCATTATCTAAAGTTTTTAAAATAAGACAGGGTACAAGAAAAGTTTCATAATGGTATGGCTGCGAAAGCTCTTTCTTTCCACTCATGGCTGGGGGAGAATTCCTAATGTTCTCATTGCAGTTGCATGGTGCAGCCTATCTACACCCATCCCTCCCCATCAGGAGCCAGCTGAGCATTCTGTCTGACAGGAAAGAAACATTGTCAGAGGGATTCAACAGATTCGTAAGCTCCTAGCCTGTTGAAAACAGTCTATGCTCTAATATGTACTTTTTTTTTCTCACAACTCCTACAGGAGCAGCGGCAAAGACAGCTTGAATACAAACATAGAGATGGGCTTCTAATAACACTTGCCAAAGCCAAGCTGTATCACTTTTTTTTCTGTTCTAACTTCACTTGAGTGTTCATCCAATAGCTCAATAGCACTTACACATCTTCTGCCATGTTCCAGGCTATGAGAATACTAAAGGCATCCCACTTATTTCCTCTGAAGATTGAAAACTTTCTCCTCCTAGCTATCCCTTCCCCAAAAGTTGATGTGAGCAAGGCTGGTTCCTCACAGGATACTTCTGTGGCTATGCTAACAAATTGGGTTACAAAGCCATTTATTATTCAAGAGGAGCACAGCTGCTAAAGATTCAATCATTTGAATGAATAACCAGTCTTGAAATATGAATCTTTTGTTATGAGAAGTCATATACTTTTTGAGTGATAAATAAGCATGAATACAGAGCAAAATAAATTGCTAATCAGCAAAATTTAATTTTTAAAATTTGTTCATTTTTATCATGGCTACTATGGCTTACAAAATTAAATATCATGTATTAAATTATGATCTATATAATTAATAAACCCATTATCTAACATGTCTCAGAATAAACATCAATGATATATGGAATTACCAAATGCTTCTTGAATTCTATTTTCCTCTTCACAAGTTGAATGAAGTTGTCCACAATTATTGCAAATCTTTTACCTTTTTCTTTCTATTGTATTTGTACAGGGAATTTAATCCACCAGGAGGATAGCAAAGCAGCTTCAAATCTAAGCCTTAGATACACTATTCCAGCTTCAGTAGGAGGAGGCAAGTTATAATTCTCTCCATGAAGAAAGAAATAACGAACTGATATTCATGCAACTAGCTCAAGTGCTAACAGCCTGGATATATGGGTGTGCGTAATTACCAGCACACGTTTGGAAATAGCACTGAGCTCTGAAGCCAGTGAGGTATTATTGTTGCATGCCTGAATCATAAAGTCATCATCCACCAAGATAAAAGTGAATATGGGCATATGGGAGTGAGCAGAGAGGAGCATATGGATCACAAATATTTTTGTAACTGGTTAAAATTGTTCTCTTTGCTATGACTGAAGTGCCAGGAAATCAGCCCTACTCCAGTTCTCTTCTCCAAACTAACCTCACTCTTCCATTACCATTCAATCTGTCTGTTCCAAGTTTAATCATTTTCATAAAGAACAAAAGGCTAATATAACAAAATTTTGTGCAATATTTCTCTGAATAAATACTCTGATGACATTTTAGTTTTATAATTACAATAATGAAAATGGAAAGAGGAGACTCTATACAAATATGTCAAATAAAAGTTACTCTAGATGTTCTGGTGAAAACAATCTTGTAACCATAGTTTTGTGGACATCACTTAGCTAATTGCAATAAAGAAAATGACTAAAATAATTATGACTTTATGTCATACTTATATTGTTTCTTATTTCTTTAGATTGACTTAGAGCTGAAATAAGAACAAGTGGGATTATGTGTATGTGAAAAATGGAGCAACAAGATGGGCACAACGAAAGCACCAAATACTGCCTTTCACCACCACCACCTAATTGTGTCCTAATTGTGTGTGTGCACGTGTGTCTATGTACTTCACATTCACATACTGTATTGTCTGTGTATATCATGTGCTGTACATTAATCACTGTGCTGCCATGCAAGCACAGCATTATTAGGATCTGACTCACATTCCAGCAGGGATTTAGTTCTCAGAGCATACTAAATGGGAAATTAAAGTGAATTCTATTTGCATGTAGTAACAGTCCTCTTCTTTGTCACCTTCTTCACTTTACATTAAACATTAACAGATGTTACTAATCTTCTCCAAAATCAATCTAGATTCTTTATAATCAAACAACAAGCTAAATTTTACTTATTTGGTCAGTTGACATGTTTCTCCCACTTCTCCCTCTCCTTTTGTTTTTAGCTGTCCACAGTTCTGCAAACTAAAACCCCCTGCGTTTTATAGCAACAGTAGTGTCAATTTGTCACATAAGGTTTATAAATACTGCAAAGTCATAAAGACTAAGATCTGCAACAGATACTCAAAGCATTTAATGTTCAAAATGAGTTTGAAGATATTGGAACACATTGAAGTTTTTGAAATATAATCCTTGAGAAATAATAGGCATAATAACTATCCATATAAATTATGTTAAATTTTATAAAAAAATGAAAGTAATTGAGAGATACAATGGGATGAACAGAGTACATAGCTTAATATGTTTAACTTTAGCAAGTTTAAAATTTTCCCAGTGACAGAAAATATCAATGAGACATTTTCACATAAATTTAATTTCCTGAAGAAAAATATTTTTGTATGTAAGTATAAAGGATATTCAACCAGGAATTCTTAACTGGACTCCTTTTGAACTACCAAATACAGAGGCATTCTATAGAATTATTATTAGTAGTATTTGTATATAGTACAGTGTCTACAGGGTCTCACTACACAGATTGGACTCCTAGTGATTCTCCTGTTTTCAGCCTCCCAAGCACTGAGTTTACAGGCCTGCACTACCACACCCAATCTCAATCACCTCTCAGCATACCCTGGGGGTGGGGCCGGCATGGCCTGCAGGCGATCAAACCCCAGCCCTTATGTCTGCTTAAGCAGGTGCTTTAATCTGCTGAGCTATCTAGCTGGCCCTCTATAGAATTGTCAAGTTACCATTTAAATGACAAATCACCAGAAAACTATTTTGGAGGAAGAATTTAGGATGGTAAGCACCCATCCATTTAAGAAAAAGAACCAGAATTTTAGAGAATTGAAATATTTTACATAAACATTCTTATTTATGCTTGACCTAAGGGCCAAGCAGTTTAAAACACAGAACCTGATGTGTACTTTTATCTTTTCTTTAACTGTAGTAATTAGGATAAAAAAGTAGTCTAAAGCTGCACTTTGCAAATTCCAACAATGAAAAGAATGCATGAAAAGCTGAGAGGACAAAAACAGCTCCACAATAATAGGAGTGCCTTGAAATCTAAGGGAGATATGATATCAGTAAAAAAGAATCTAAAGAAAAATGGTCTTATGCCAGCTTTTCATTTCCTCTTTTTTTTTTTTTTTTTTTNTTTGGTGGCAGAACAGGGATTGAACTCAGGCCTTTGTACTTGCCAGGGAAGTACTTATTCCACCAAGCCATCTCCCTGGCCACTTCCTCATTCTTTTAAGGAGATTGTACCACCTTCTCCTACTTACAAAGCTATTCTACCCTTTGACTTCATATTTAGACCAAATAACACAATCTCACTTTGATTTTTTGAATATAGTATTAAAAATAGTAAAAATATTATGGGAAATATATTCCAAAAAATTCAAAGTCAGAAAAATGATAATACAATAGAGGAGACTAATATTCTGCTCTAAAATTTTCTTCTGCTACACTGATGACAATGACACATACATGCCCAAACTAGTTCTGTAGATGTCATCTGCTATGGTTGGTATTTGATTTGCATAGATATTAAATAAATTATATTATCATATTAGCAGTCTGGTTTGTATAAGATCAACTTTGCTATTCATCTGTACAATCTGGACACTATAATAAAGAGGTTAGCTAGGGGAATGTGATGTTCAGGGAAAATTTGCACCTCTATTAGTATAAGGGGCTGGGGAGAAAGCTCAGTGGAATAAGTGCTTCTCTGTCAAGTGCAAGGTCCTAAGCTTGATCCCTGGTACCACCAAAAAATAAAATAAAATAAATAAATAAAAAATAAAAGAAAAAGAAAAAGAAAATAAAGCTGCTCCTCTATTAGTATCAATGCATGTGGAGTGAATATGGTCTCAGCAGAGGATAACAAACACTATTACTCACTGAAAAAGACAACCCTATAAATACTTTCCCCCAGAAACTTACTCAGACCATAGTTTAGGTATTGTAAAATTTCAAGTTATCAATAAGCAATCTGGGTGAGGGAGCTAAACAGAAAGGAGCTCCTGGCTGATAGCTGTGTCCTTCCATTAGGCCAGCTTTTCTGTGTATTTTTCATTGCAAATAAAGAGAAATAACTGGCCAAAATCAATGACACAGAGACTTGGGTCAATGGCCCTGCTGCCTTGTAGGAAATAAGACAAGACCACTGTAACTAGTCCAAGGGATTTGAAATGGCCTCAGTTTTCATAAATCACGCAGTCTAATCACTGCCTTGTATTTCCAACACAATTCTATTAAGAGATGATGCATGATTTACTCATACATGCTATGGTGTTATCAACCAGCTTCTGTTAAAGCTGAAAGTATACAGAAAAACTCTAAGCTGCAAAGAACCTTATGATAAGCTACCTGCTGATGTTCAAAATCCAGTGAGTTAAACAAGATCTACCACTGCAGAGTGGCAGAGCTGGGTTAAAAAGTTATTTTGACTTGGGGAGTACAGTTCTTTTCAGTTATTCTTATGCTTGTCATGACATCTGTAATGGAAATCTTTACTTAATCTAAATAATTGATTCTTCAGAATATTTCAGGAAGAATCTATACATTGTTTACACTGGCCTACTATTTTCTTTCCTCAAAAATAATCCCATAATCTGTACAGAGACTGCATAAGCATGTCTTAGGTTGATGGCGTGTGTTACTTTCCTGTTCTTATCCTCAAAACTTCACTTCAGAGATTTAGTTGGATTTCTAGACACTTTGCTCAATCTGTTCCTAAAAATTCTGAAATCCAATAAACCATAGCAATAACAAGACCCTAATTTTGTGTGCTAGCTGGCTGCTCGATTTCCTTCTTCCACCCTTAGAACTCATTGTGCGAGGTTTTTCTGAGGTCACATGAGAAATTAAATCTGCATGATTCCCAGATGATATCTACCCAGGTTTTGAGGAAGGCATGATCATTTTTAAGTATGAAATGATTAATTAGAATCTATACCGATATAGAAAGACAAGCAGCGGTTAAAAGTGAGTACAACAAATCCTCAAGCAAAAAGCCAGATTCTCATGTTTAAGCAGAAGCTTTGTCAGTCCAAGTAAACTAAAACAAAATTTCCAAAATTTTATATGTATGAGATCTTGAAGATAACGACACATGACTTTGCAAAACCAAAACATTATTCAATATCTAGACCTCCCAGGAATCTCAATGAGTTGTAGAGTTAGCCTGAATATTTCTACCACTATCATTGCACTACAATCTCCTATGATGAACATCCATATTTTAGGGACGAGAAAAGAAAGTGATCCCCAAAATGATACACTTGCTCAATTTAAAGATAGTAGGATTTCTGATTCCAAATTGAGTTATCATCAGCTGAGACAGTATTTTAAAATCTGTTTTTTACTTGTATGCTAAAAAATAGCCCATAAGTTATTTTCAGTTACCTGTATTGGAAATACCCTGTAATGGAATAAAGATGTCTTTAAAAATTCATATTTTCCAATCTAGTTGAAAGGATTCATCATGTAAAATTAAGCACAAAGAGGAAAGGTATTTTAAAAGAAAAGAAATATTAATTTTAAAAATATAATTGGCATATCTGACATGAACTTTTCTCCTGCATTCCTACAAGAAGTGATAAAAGCATCTGTCATTTCAAAACAATGAAACTTAGGAGCTGTGATTCAGTTATAAGTGCCAAAGCAGGAGCTTAATGTTTGAGTTATTAAAATATTAC
Organism: Tympanoctomys barrerae; assembly: GCA_002564285.1. Classification (NCBI taxonomy): domain Eukaryota; kingdom Metazoa; phylum Chordata; class Mammalia; order Rodentia; family Octodontidae; genus Tympanoctomys; species Tympanoctomys barrerae. Next base: position 27,448 of record NDGN011478242.1, read on the forward strand.
AGAAAAGAAGAAAGGAAGAGACCTACAGGTAAAATGAATGAAAGCAAGCAGATGAGTTGTTGTTTTGCTAGATCTTTGACATGGTCATGAAAGTCATGTTTATCTCTCTATGTAAATTAGGAAAAAAGAAGTTTCCATTACTATAGGGTTTTTGATTTCCTGTGTAAATCTTATGTTTGATGCTATAAATGAATATTTCATACCTTAAAGTTGCCTTCTGAGAATTGCTATCAGCAAGTTCTTCATTACCCAGTCTAATTAAAAGGAATCAACATACAAATTTAGATTGATCATCCATGACCCAAGCCCCTTCCCCCATAGGGAAAACAATGAAAGAATTTTCCCAAGGAGTGAAAAAAATGGAAGGCATTCATTAAAAATACAAAATCAAATTGTGGATTCATAGGATCTGTGACTACGTGAGCCATGACCAAAGGAGGTATATTCTTTTCTCAAAGTGGGGAGTGGAAGCAAGAGCAGAGATTATTTTAGCATAAATGTATGCTGCTGTCCTAAGTAAAGCATGTGGCATTTCAGCAGGCACGTAAGGAGAACTTCTAGTTATACAGGACAGTTCTGGGTTGCAATTTTGTGTTAATATCTTCATAGGAAGCTTTTTCTATGTAATTTAGCAATAAAACAGCATCATCTTTTATTGAGTAACAACTACCCTTTATTGAATGCTTATTACAAGGGTAATTTGGTCATGACTGTTTTACATAGTTATTATATTATATCCTTACATCAAATACATCTATTTGTTGCCAGCCTACAGTGAGGAAGAGAGTGAGCTGCCTGGTTGCAGAATCTCTTTAGCGTTCAGTAGGCTGCCTGATCACGCATTCAGTAGTTATTGGATGCTTCTGGAGCTCAGTGATGCAGATGAGACATTAGCAAAGTTTAAAATTTGGATCAAGTAGTGAAAAGAATTTTTCTTCTGCTGTTTTATAAGAAACATAACCTTGAAGACTTGGGACAATCTTGTCTACTTCTGTATTAAGCTCAATACTGAAAACAATAGCTGGTACAAAATAAAATCAATTGATTGAAAGGTGATATCACACTCTACCTGTAGCCCAAGCAGCAAATCCTGAATAACTTTACTGTTTCTAATTCCTGCACTCAAAAGCCAAACATCTGGGCCCTCCCCAGCATACTAAGCACTGTTGCAAGGTTACATTTCTCCCTAAATTTAGCTAACAGTACCTGGAACATATGCAAGGGCAAAACACTGACATGCTTCTGGATCCATAGTTCTCAAGAAGGATTTAGTCTGGCTAAGCTCTATGATCTTGAGCCTATCCTTAAAAGAGAGCTGAAGCTTATTTAGTAGATATCTGTCATGTGGCCTCTCGGTAGGATACTAGAGAAGGAGAGAGAGAGGAAGCTAGCGGTTAGAATACCTACTGAACTGAGAAAATATCCTAACAGACAACAAGATTTGAGGGAAAATGAATCCAGAGGACTAAGCAAACACAATAACATAAACAATGTATGCATGACTAATGTTACTCTTACGGGAAGTAATAGTACTAATAAAAGAAAACAGGAGCAGTGGGAAAGACATGTTCATTAAAGGTAAAAAGGAGGATGATGATACTCAGAATAGAAAAATTGCATGACATGGCTTTTATCATGCTGGTGGTACTTCCTAAGTGTCATGATGAAAGGTATACAGGACAGCTTTCCTCTTTCTGAGCCAAAATACTGACCCTCACACCCACAACTTATCAATCCATCACCTTTGAGATGACAGGGTCAGTTTGGCTCATAGTGTCACAGGTTTTACATTGTAGGCCATGTCCAAAGCAGTTATTTCATGGTGTAAGCATAGTGGAAAGCTGTTCAACTCATGACATCCAGAAGCAGGCAATAGGGGAAGAGTCTCACAGGATGATGCAAGAGATCAGATATATGCCCCAAGGACATGCTCCCACCATGACACCCCGCTACCCAAACACACATGCAAGGGTGTGCATACCATATCTATTAGGAACTCTCAAGCTAATTGGATAGACAATCAAGATTGAGCACAGCAGTCAGGAATGGTGGCACAGGCTTGTAATTCCAGCATTCTGGGAGGCTGAGGGAGGAGGACCATAACTAGCAAGATCAGCCTGGGCACCTTAGCAATTCAGTGAGGCTCTGTCCCCAAATAAAGAATAAAAGCCTGGAAATATAGCTCAAAACAAAGGCCCTAGGTTCAAATTCTGTGTGTGTGTGAGGGGGATGTACCAGACTCTTACAGACTGTACCAATCACATACACCTTTCTCTAGATGAAAAAAAATTCTAGAAGCTCTACTTGTTTTCTGTTTCTTTAGTTGTTCCACGAAATTTTTTCCCGAGTGCTTCCTCTCACAGGACTTCACCTACAGTGGTCATCATTTCACAACGTGGAAGGGACTAGAACTCATCGCACTTCACCTGCTTTTTTGTGCCTCCTTAACTATTGAAATCTTTCCTTGTGCTGCTTTTCCTTTTTGTCTACACAGCCTACCACAAACCTACATGAAATCAAATTCTGAAACAACTGCAGAAAAAGAGAAAACTATTCTTCTGAGATGAACAGATACCCTGGAGCAAAACTTAAATGTCCAATGAAATAATTCTTACTATCCTTTTATTTTTTTAATTTTTAAGGTGAATAAAATATAGTAAATAAATTAGAAATGGTGCAGAATTTCACTAAACAAAATACAAGGAATTCAACAATGATGGTTCTGTTGCATAATGTTGTCTACAAATTAATTGTTTAGATTAACACTATCTTCAGATTTCTTCTAAGAAGGTACATTTGGAATGGAAGATAAATAAATACATCTGGCTTTGGCTTAATTGATTGACTAATTTTTTCTAATAAGTAGCAGGATTTTATTGGAATTGGTCTTTACTATAATTGAAACTCTGTGACAGAGTAGTAGTGAATGTACCCAAGAAGGAGTGTGCAGGCACTAAAGGGAAAAAGTCTCTGTTTGGCGTCAGGGCAGAAGAAAAGGTGGCAAAAGTGTTTCCTTTCATCCCTCTTCCTGGAAGGCAAGGAAAGTAGCCTAAGAAATGAGAGGAGGGGCTGGGGAGATGGCTCAGGAGAATAAGCACATGCCTGGCAAGAGCAAGGGCCTGAGTTCAGTCCCCGGTTCAGAAAAAAA
>NDGN011478249.1:0-12802 GCA_002564285.1 Tympanoctomys barrerae
ACTGTTCAAAGGGAAGGTGCAATTGGGGTGAGGATAAATAGAAAAGAAATAAAGAAGGGAAAGAAATATATATGTATATATACAAGACAGTGTGGATAATTGTACTACTGATTTCTGCTTGTGTATTGAAACACTTAGTGATTTTTTCTCTTTTATTTAGTTCATTTGACCAAATTTGTTAAGCCAACTTTGCATGTTTATATCTAGTAATCTGAACCAATTTGAAGACAACATTGTACAATATAATAAATGTTGAATTCCTACAGTTTGTTTAAAGAAATTCTTTATCATTTCTAATTTTTTAACAATTTTTTATTCTTAAAAAAATCTAATCCAGGCTGGGGAGATAGCTTGGTGGCAAGTCCCTGCCTGGCATGCACAAGGACCCGTGTTCCATCCCCAGAACCATGTGCTATACTGGCCCCAGAAACTGGGAAGCACTGTGCTGGCCACCCAAACCAGCCATGGTGGTGCATGCCTATAATCCTGTTGGGGAGCCTGAGAAAGGAAGATCCCCACAAGTCTGATCTGTGTAGCAAGACCTTGTATGAAATTTTATATCTTATCCTGTTCTTTATGTTATAAAGCAAGGAGATGGGGTGTTTCACAATTTTAAAGACTCTTGTGTCTATGTCTGAGGAGACCTAGCTAACTCTTAAGGCACAAGTCTAACCAGCTTGTACTCCAGGTAAAATCAATCCTTTCAACAGAGCATAGAAAAATGTGTCAAGTCTAAGTCTCTGACAAATTATCACTAATTACTGGAGCGTTGCTAGGACGTCCCTACAAATGTGTCTGGACTCAGCTACAACCAGGTTTGGTGAAGGGGGAGAGTAGTGAAGTGTCTCCCACACCCTTCCAGCTCGCCCTGGCTCCACACAGCTTTCTTTTGGGTGAGGTCGATGATTCTATCCTAGACAACTCCATGGGTTCATGGCCCTGAGTCTCTTATATGTCTTGATTCATTTCATAGAAGCAGCAGAGACAGCTTGTAAAACTTACCCCTGCCTTCTTAAGGAACAAATCTCATTTTATGTCCTGAACAAGTTAGAAATGCTTGTTGGACACCTAGTGTTTTATTCTAATTTGAATTTCCTCTTCTTTCCTTCTGGCAACACAAAGCAAAAGAGCCAGGGACATAGAACAAGGCATAAACCACAGAAGGCTACTCTGGTTTTACCCCCTCACAGTACCCTGGGAGACACCATGTGGGTTGAGTGGTTCATTTGCAGGTAGAAAGTCTATAAAATTGTATTCTGAAATTAAAAAAAAAATTTAATTAGAAGGAAGCATCTGTGAACCTTTTACTGGAAGCCACTGTTTTTTTCCTGATAAATTGCCCCAGCTCTGTGGCCCCTAATCCCCTCCCACCATGTCAGAGATTGTAAAAGCAGCCTGTCCTCCCCTTGCCATGTGCCTGTGACAGTGAGAGGGAAATTTTTCTACTTAATATTTAACAAGCTGCCAGTGTCTCCTGGAAAACATTGAACAATATTTAATTTAGAGCCGCTTCATCCTGCACAGATTTGCCTGGATGCTCTGTTCTCCCTTCAGTCCCTTATATCCAGAAGCCACGTGAATCCAAGCTGGATGCCAGCTTCTGAGGAGAGTGCTGGCTTCTTAATCCCTACCTGATGTCATCCTCAGTTGTTTGAAACAGCGTAATCCACCCTAGCAGCCAATTTGGGGAGCCACAGGTAATGAATTTTTTAATTTTAAGTGAGAGCTGCTTTATTATGAGGAAAAAAAAAATCCTGCCCAGCAAGGAGAGTTTTACCCTTTTGTTGTGCTGAGCTGGGCAGGAGTTGAAGCAAGCAAGCTGTGAAACAACCTTGCACGCATCACCCAGTGCAGCAATTGGGCCCTAGGCATGCTGCAGATGAAGATGGGAGGTTGATGAATACAGGAAACCATAGTCTTGCGGCCAGTACATGTGCTGAAGGGCCAACGAGCTGGAGGTGCAGAGCGGCTGGGCCTGTGTTAGGGCAATGGTCAGAGAGGGAGCCGAAAACTTGGCACTGAGCTTCCAGTTGCAAGGACTAAGGTTTAAAGATGGCCAGACAGAGAATGAGGCATAAACCAGGCTAACGGCTGCCTTTCCTGGAGCATGGAGGTGACAGTATAGAAGAGGAAAGTTGGCCTGCAAAGTTCCACGAAGTCACATTATGGCTTGAATTATGTCCCTTCAGAAGATAAAGGAGTCCTCATGCTCGTTTCCTGTGACTGACAGTGACCTTGTTTGGGAATAAGTTCTTGAAGGTGATCTAATCAAGATAAAATCATTAGGGTGGTTCCTAATCTAGTGTAAGGCTAGGTGTCCTTAACAGTGGATGGAGCTGGGGCACAATGACAATCACCAGGGAAATGGGACATGGACATGAAAACAGATTTCGGTGGTCTGTCTACACCAAAGGAATGCCAGACACTGCAAGTAAACCAGAGCAGAAAGGTACAAGGGACTGTTGTTCCTTTAATAGTCTTCAGAAGCGACCAGGCATAAGGGCACCTTGATCTCCAACTTCTATTCTGCAGAACTGTGAAAGGATGCGATTATTTTTTGAGTCACTCTGGTTATAGAGGTTTATTTGGGGGACTGAAGCAAAATGCTCCAGTACGTATCACACCTCAATACAATATCCAATCTCCATTCTTATTTTGTAAAGGAATTTAGACTTGGGAATGACTACATTGCTACTTAAATATCTATAGTTTCCACTTTGTAGCTGTCTATAGCCCTCTGCCAATAATACGTATGGAAAAAAGATGTAGGGACAGGAGATAGCTACCAGAGAAAATTCGGTTTGTGTGTGTATGTATGTATGTGTGTGTGTGTGTGTGTATGTATGTATTTGGTTGTTTCAGACTCTCACTACACAGCTTGGAATCCTGATGATCCACCTGCTTTCAGCCTCCACAGCACTAGGATTACAGGCACGAACCACTCTACCTGGATTCTGCCCTGCTCAACCCACCTTGGGGACTGGGCTTGCACTGTGTGTGGTGCTGGGGATCCAACTGTGATCACTGAGCTTACCTAAACTTGCCCAAGCAGGAGCTTTAGTTCTCTGAGCTATCTCACCAGCCCTTACTTTTTAGTCTAGTTTTTTTTTTTTTAATTCTTTTAGAATTAAATGAAGGTAGGAGCTGTAGAAGCTGTGAACGCAGCACTAGATTCATAGGACACAAGGAAGGATGCTGCTGATCAGGGTCCTGCCCTGTCAGCCTGACACTATCTTCTATTTTTTGTGCTATATAAGAGAGAAATAAACTTCTAAGGGTAGTGATTTGGTGCTCAAAATAACAAAAGAACAACCTATTTCCAGCCAGCGTATAGTAGTTGCATATATGACAAGATTTGGATTCAGAGATTGATGTAAACCACCCACAATCACATGGCCTTTATCATGGGCAGAGACCTGAATCAAAGATCACATTTTTTTTCCTCACTTCAGCACTTATCTAAAGGTGGTCCATGTGGCCCTGTCCAGAGTCCCTGTGGGCACTTGTTGATGGTACCAAGTCTCCCAGGCATCCAACCCTTCTGAATTTCCGTTTCTGGACCTGAGATCTGGCAGTTGCCACTTTAATCAGCAAACACAGTGATTCTTAAGTACACTGAGGTTAAGATGCTCAGGCCATCAGTCTTCTGTGCTGCCTAGACATGGGTGCCACGGGGGGTATGCACCAGTTGTGCTGCCCATTGGTGCTTCCACATCATCATTACCCATCGTCTCTCCCTTCTCTTCTCAGGTGCAGACTGTCTGCCTGTCTGTCTCCACACCCTTCCCTCTTTCCCCAGCTGAACACTGTGTCCTTACTCAACAACTACTTCAGAACGGAGACAACCATGTTCATCACAGTGCCATGTGGTTAGCTAGCAATATTCTTGCCTGGTGATCCTTGAGTGTCTTGCCCAGCGATGGTTTCCTTCTCTCTACAGCAGCTCTCTCTTTCTATCCTCATGCTCAGACCCTAATTAGCAGAAACTATCATTTTTGAAGTCTCCAATGGAAAGAGATTCTTTTCCCACAGTACTCCTCGGCTCACCCAGCTCCTCTGCTCGACTTCCTCTCTGGTGATACTTCGTCCAACCCATGTGAGCTGTCATCATCCAGCCTTCTTTCTCTACCACTTAGCTTCTCCTTTTTAGATCCATGGGCACCGGTATAGAGCCCCTGCCCCAGGCACACAAGGCAAAACTTCCCTGCAAATGTGTCCATCCTGCTGGCCTCTTTTACCACTTAGCATAAGCCAAATACCAGTCCAGAGTGAATCTGGTCACATGTGTACTTCATCTCACATCTGTCCTCAAACCAAACCTCGCTGCTAAGTTCCATTCTCCAAACTCACACTCTTGGGCTAGTTAGGATTATGAAGGCATAATTTTGAAACAAGTGTCCCAATGGGCTTCGCCTGAGAAAAATAAAATATTTTCTATTTCACTCCTCAAGCGATCCTCACCTCCCTCTCCAGGAAAGACCCAGGCTCCAGTGTCTTGGTGCCTGGGGATGGCCTTACATTGCTGTTCCCATGCTACCAGCATCTTAATCTTCTTTCCTACTTTACCATCCTTGTCAGTGTACAAGCTTGCTCAACAACTGCCACCATTGGTGATAAATGAAATAAAAAAAAAAACTAGGCATGAAATACAGAATATCAGCCCTTCACTTTGCTCATGTTTATCATCAGGCTTCTTGATAACATTTTACACACAGCATTCCCTGCCAGCACCTCGCTCACATTGTAACCTGCTAACGCTGGCTTTTCTCCTTGTACTGCACCAAAATGCTTTTACCCCAGTGATTTGCTCTCCCCATTTTTGGATCAAAATATTACACTTATTTTACATGAACCATGCCTCAGTTTTCAGTATGTATAGTCTAGGATCTATCCTGGAGATACAGCCTACTCTGTGGATACAATCTCAGGAAAAAAAAATTAAGTCCCTATTGTACGTGAGCTGTGAGATCTGTGTTTCCCACGTCACATTCTAGAATAAAGGCTGATAGGCAGCACTGGTCTGTATTATGTCTTAGAATGTGCCGCTGTAATTAAAAAAGGAAACCTGTATCAACTGATTGAGCAAAGGTTCTCATGGCTTCTGTTGAGCATAGGTTAAACATACCTACTTCCTATTAGCTAGGGAAGGTCCTGTGGCCATGGTCAAGGTAAGCAGGATGGGACTGTACCTCTATCAGAGTGGGAGAGGTAGCACACCGTCAGATGCATAGCTGTGAAGAATAGCCTTGTTTCAAAAGAAGAGTAGACAACAGACTGTGGCCATACTTCAGGAACCATACTGATTCCTGCCCCTTGACCCTTCCCTGTTCGTACTCCATCTTGCATGCTGACCTCACTCACCACTGGATCTATGTGACTTTCATAGATCTCAGCCTCAGCCACTTGATTATCAGCAATTTCCTTCTTGCCCCTCTTCTTTCTGCCTATTGCTTCTCTCTCCTCATCTTACATGCTCATGATGAACAAGCAAGAAGGGGAAATAAATCGAGCTCACTGTGACATTATAAATCTGGGAGGTGTCACTACTGTGTTCTTCTTTCTCCCATCTCTTGAACTCACAGTGTGTATTTTAGAGAGGCTATTACAATAGATCCTTCCCTCCTCCTTGTGTCTCTCCCAATGTGAATGTACTCTTTTCTGTGGGTAAACAGATCCTCGTTTATATAAAAAGTTTCAAGCCATCTCATTTGAATTCCATCAGTTTCCAACTAGCCACTTCCAAACATTAACTCCGACTTTGCCCTTTTATTCTCCCTCATTCATGGCATACAAAGAAGTGGGCTCTCCACTCCCAGAACATCTCATGCTTCTCCCCCTGTGCCCACTTGTGACAATACTGTAACCTTTACGTATTCCATATAATGCTATTTACTAAGGATGTTCTAATGAGTGGTGTATGAAAACTGCCAAATAAATTATGTGACTTTATCTTCCCAAAGACAACTGGGGTTACATACATGTCAAATAGAACATAATAGATAGGGATTTATTCCTCCATTAGCTTTCTAGGTTTGCTTATCTTTCAGAGTAATTTAAATTGAATTGGAAGACAAATCCTTATTTGATTGTTAGGCAATTCAGTGCTATTTATTTTGTGTAAGTTGGTGTGGGATCTAAGTGCACTGCTGTTAAAAGGCTATTTAATGTCACGTAGAGGGCCGATTAATTTTTCCGATAAATTGCCAGCTTGCCCAACCACTTGCATACATTTTAATAGGGAAAGTCTGTTCTTCTAAAAGTCGGCCTCCATACTCTGTGGTAATGGTTCCATAGTTTATATTCTGTTAGACATACTAACGCACTGCCTTTATTATCAGAAGTCTGGAGATAAATCTCAAAAAAAAAAACCAAACCATGTGGCTTCGGTTAGAATAGGGGCAGAGAGTGATACACAGTGCAGTGCACAGTCAGTAGGCAGAGTGGAGCATCTCTAAACATTTTCTGGATAATTTTCTTTCAATTAATAATGTAAGCATGCTAACTGAGGCCGAGTTTTAACACAACACTAGTAAGGCAGCACACTCTACAGGATCAAAACTAGCTTTTGCCAAGGACGCTATACATGTGCCTGGTCTGAAATACTGGAGGTCATTTATTGTTCTCATTTCCTTGCCTATCATTGCCCAATGACACTAGTTACTGGTTTTCCTGTATTATAGGAATTCCTTGATAAGAACAGAGACAATCAAAGAACAGAGACAAGATCACCAGAAATTCTGAAGAAAATTTACTAGAGTTTTGATGAGTACCACCCAAAGGCCCATGTATGAAAGGATTGGTCATAACCCTTGAGGTAAGGCCATGTAGGAGGAAGGTGTGTCCTCTAGAAGGGGTAAGGCCTTGGCAAAGAACCTCATATCCTGACTCATTCCTGACCCTCCTCTCTAGCCAGGTGGCAGGATGAGTATAGCCATTCTGCACCGAAATCTCTCAACAATGATGTGTTGTTATACCTCAAGCCAAAAGGCAAGGAGGCTGTGAGTTAAATGAAATTTTTTTCCTTCTAGATTACTTCAGTTATTTTGCTACAGTGATTGAAAACTGACTAACACAGGTCATCTGTTTACAAGTGGAAGGATTTCTTTTTTACGTGACTTACCGACAAACATGAGATAGAATATATGGTACCTATAATCAGAATTCTATCTGGTTTTGATGATGGTCATTTCCCTAGCACCTAAGTCAATGCCTACCATGGAGTCCACAGTCAAACACTTTTCAAGTAAATGAATATATGAAGGCAGACAAAGAAATACTGGGACATTGGGTAAAGTGGTGGATTAAGCATGGAGTCTATATCTTTCTAAATATCACAATACTTTGCAGAAGACTGTTGCCACAGAGTAGACAAAAATTTGACAAAATACCCTGCTATGAAAACATAACCATAGTGACAATGTACATTAATGAACATGAGCCTTTAAGTTAAAAACAAACCAGGAACTGATAGACTCCCTAGAAGTTACACTGGTGCAATAAAAGGAAAATCTATGAGTTGGCACACTCGAAGTTAAAAAGAAATAAAATAAAATGGGGCCCATGTTTCCAAAAGCACAAGGGAAAAGAGAGTTTTGTCAAAAGCACAATAGACATGAAGACACAGTAAAATAAAAAAGAGCCAAAAAATAATTAAAATAACTGTTGGAAAAGAATAAAGAAAAAGGTACAATGCACATAGTATTGGCACAGTCCTTCCAAAGTGAAAGTTTAGATAGTAGAACAAATGAATATTATTTAAGAGGTAATTTATTAAAATTTCATAAGTTTAACAACTTGCATCTTTAGGGTTAAGAAGTACTCACTGCCTGCGGAAAAAAATAACAAAGTATTGAGTAATACCCTATATGTTAATGTTTCTAGGGTCTCAAGTACATCTTTGGTTTGTCCTCACAGCTTTACACACTTTCCTCTCAAAGGCATACGGTCTGGTCTCCCAGGCCTTCTTCTGAAACCTGGGTGAAATCCTTCCTGATCCTGTAGCATACTTGTGTTCATAATGTATCAAACCCCCAAGGTATCAGTAGTGTGTAGTGTTCCTTTCACTTCTATAAACAGGCTTGTTAACCACAAGATGTACCAGAGGTATAATCTACTCAACTTGTTTTTCTTTCTGGTTTGCTCCCATATTTCAAAGTTCCACTCACTTATAAAAGACCCCTGCCCCTCCTGAAAAACTGAATAGAAGTGACTTCCTGTATGAGCTCAGGGCTCAGACTTTGGCACATTTTTATTCTGAACCCACCAGGATAACAAAGCCTGATTTCCCTACTTCTCTGCAGCTCAGTTTCTTTGCCTGCATGTGTGTATGTCCTCTAAGATACAAAACTTCAGAGAACACCTTACCATATCAATATCCTTCAGCAAAATTGCTAACAGCGATAGACATTTTGAGGCTTATGCTTCCGTGACTGTTCTGTAATTTTGGTAGGCAGATATGGCTAAATATGGCACTGTACTCCAGGCAGTATCGCTTTATGATTAAAGATTGAGCGCTGGCTACCTATAAAATACATCTTCAAACAAATACAATCAACTTAGATACTTAAAAGAAAATCATACAGCAAATTTAGGTAAAAATGTTTAGCATATTCACTCACAACTGGTATAATTAAAATGAGAGAACATTAGATTCTGATGACAAATAGGGAGAAGTGTAGTATATATGCTTTTAAACACCACCTATTTTATTTGGGTAAATGCTTCAAAACCAAGTTTAAAATTATCTTTTAAACATAAAATGCCCAATGTGACTAATTTATCTTATTTTTGGAGTTATAATTCATTAGTAATTTACTTTAATATTTGGCCCTTGTTTAATATGTTATAAAATGAAGTGTAAGCATCAGTGATTTACCTACATTCTTGCCCTCTTTTTCAGACTATCAAAATATAATGGTTCACCTAAAAACAAAGGCCATCTTTCTTTGTTTCCTTTAGTCAGGATAAGACTTTTGATCTCTGCTTAAGCCGCATCAACACCCCTCTTTGGTCTAAACAAGTTATAAGAAGATGATGAACCCTCAGCCTTTCTGAATCTTTGAACAAGGGGTCAAAGCCCAAATCGTGGGCCAGGGAGACAGCTCAGTAGAATAAGTGCTTGCTTGGCAAGCACAGGGTCCCGAGTTCAATCCCCAGCACCACAAGAAAAAAAAAAAAAAGCCCAAATGGAATAAAGTGTAAGAAATAAAGATAGGGAGAAAAACCAGGAAAATTGCAACTAAAAAATTGTACTTTTGAGAAGACTGTAACTCCACAATAAAAAGTTAGCTACCCAAGATTACCCATATCATTATTTTCTATGTTTTTTACACCTGTTTTGTTCTAGGCCCATCACAAGCAAAATCCGTTAAGGATAGTTTAACTCCATTAATTAGCAAGGTCAATAAAGTAAAAAGAGAAAAGTTGATTTTAAGATAAAGAAACAGATTGAGAAAATTCAAATCATGTTTGAAGGTAAATAATTTTTAAATAATTAGTAGGGCTCAGGCCTTTCACCTGTAAAATGAACCATTATCTTTCTGTGGATAGATTATGCTTTTGCCCATAAAACAAGACCAAGAAAGAACTTTTAATAGATTCACAAATTCCACAGATTTCAACACTTAAAAACCTGTAAGCATTGCCAGCTCCAAACCTTAGGGCACTTCTGTTTCTAAAGGCCTATATTTGATATCACTGATGGCAAATAAATAATGTAGCTTTTAGAGCTTTCAAAGATAAATAGGTGCCTATGGCACATGTGCTATAGGTTTGCCCATATCATAGTGTACTTCAAAATTTTTGCCTAATGGACCCCTTCATGCCTCTAAGAAAAATGAAATGCTCATGTCTGTTAAAGCAATGGAGAAGTGTTAACTCCATAAAATTTATCATGAAAATGATACAAATTAAAATTATGGGGGCCAGGGAGATAGATCAGTATAATAAGTGCTTGCCTAGCAAGCGCAAGAGCCTGAGTTCAATCCCTGGTACCACAAAAAATAAATAAATAAAATAAAATAATGGTATATCACTGATGATATGTAGGATTGTTAAATCAATCTTGAAGAGGGTCTTCAAAAATACATACTTCCATGATTTGCTGATGGAAATAAAACTTGGCTTTTTTTATAGAGGTAAACTTTGGAAAAATTTATGAAATTTCAAATCTACACATATCCCTTGACTTGGCTACTTCCTGTAATTTACACTGTTCACAAAACCACTTGTGAAATTTCATATGTACAAAGACATTCATTGGCACACTGGTTATATAATAAAAATTTATAAAATCCAAAGTGCTTATAAGCAAAACTAAATTATGATACATTTATACATTTGAACTACTTAATAAAATAGTTCAAAAAAAGTAAAAACCAAAGGAAAAACTCATTCTACATAAAGTGAGATGAATGGAAATTCAAGTGTTATGAAAAATAATGAAAAAAAGATGGAAATTATGAAAAGTATGTTGCCATACTTTATTCTTTTTAAGGAATATAGATACAGATGTCTATGTACAGTGAGAGATAGTTATCACATTTAAGGAGAAGTAATAATGGTAGATGCTCCCGATGAGGAGAATCAGAGAAACAGAAAAGGATTTTGGTGATGTTCAGATGTCTGATTCAAACTTTTCTTATAAAATAATTATAGGCATACAATAATAGTCAAGCAACAACAAACCAAGCATAATGATAATTGTTCTATAATACTATAAGAAGTTTAAAAGTTTCCTCTATTGTCTAGGGGCATGGCAGCCATTGCAAAGTGGTAGGAGTCTGTGGCTGTTGACATTGTTGCAAATAAACCTGTCCTGCTAATCATGTAAAAGGCAGAGCCCATGTGATTGGGTAAAATTCAGAATATGGCTACATGATGAAGAATGACTATGTTACTGGATTAGGTACTTAGTATGCTATACAATGTTTTGGAATATACTCTATACCTAGTGAGAAAAGTTTACTACAAAACTGTTTCATGTGGCACCTCTCAACCTCATGTGTTTTTATCTTTTCATTGGCCAAGTGAAGTGATTAATAGGAAACTAGGTTTAGGTCTATGTGCATTCTATGGTCTTCCCACTAAACAAAACTAGCATAGTTTTTGGATCAGATGACAACCATGGCCTGACTCTAAGAAATATTTTGAATTGCAAGTAGGTTCTTTTTAACTCATGTAGAAATATTTTGAGTCTAAATTTTTCATGACTCTTCCTGTTCATTAAAGATTTTGAATGGAGATTTTTGGTAGTACTGGAGTTTGAACATCCACTCCTCTATTTTATTACTACAATTTTGAGACAGGTCTCACTAAATCACTAATTTGCATTCCAGATTATTGGGATTATAGGAACTATTACACAAGGCTTCCAGGGCTAACATTTAATTACCACTTGGATGCAAATTTTCACTGGATTTGCCCATTGGTTAGGTTCATTCATGTGGCTATTCCCCACTTAGTGAGGGAAATGGTGTTAAGGACCTTGAGGAGTACATCTTCGTGTCCTGGTCCTTGGCCCTCTCAGGTAGCCTGCTGCCTGCCTGATTTCTCAGAAGGAGCCACAGCCTTTTCTTTGGCTTTCTTTTCTCACTTCCCTGCAAAACTTCTCAACCTAAAGACTAAAAAATTTATGAACAGATAATTTGTTTGTTCTATATTTTCTAGTGTAGTGACTCTGATTACACTCTTTTTCTCCTGCAAAGTGTATTTATTGGCCTCTTGATTCACTCCCAACATAATCAAATCTCAGGACTTAGGGCTTAATCATCAGTTCCTGTGGTAGAATATCCTCCCTCCGTGATCACGGGCCCTGATTCTGGAACTTGGCTACTGGAGTATTTGAAATTAATGAGGACAGTTCCAGGAAGTCTCTGGACATTTATTATTCCATCAGTTATTAACAGTCTTCTCATACACATGTGGAAAACCTATTTTGGAACTGGATTTTCTACGTTGGGGTGGAAGGACAGGTGGAGAAAGTTGGGTGACTATTTTATTGGGAAACAAATAGCAATGAGACAGTATCAAAACTGATTAGTAGAACAATTTCAATAATTAATACATTGCATATTGTTGTCTTTGTAGTGGTTATTCATAGCACAAGTTGCAGATATGATATCCTGTCCAAATACTATTAGTGCAAATCTTTCTTCTCTTTGAATTAAGAGAAAGTAGCTGTATATTTATCCTATTTTGTGTATACACATACAAAATGGTCCTTTATTTATATTCCCTTTTTTGTTTAGTTTTGTCAGAGATGGGTATTCCATTGCCATTTAAATATTGTAGGTGCATGAATTCAGCAAAATAATCCAATATAGCTCCATAGTCCATAATAGTAGTGGGTTATTCATAGGACTGGTAATGTCAGAAGTTGTTGATTAGAGTATTTTACAGCTCAGCATATTAATATGGCTTTCTTTTTTATACCTTGTTTTTATACTTTTCTGCTGTGTGGTTAAGACCAAGATAAAGCAAGACCTATAGAACAAGAACAAGAAATGTAACTTCTGTATCTGACAAGATCAGTCAAATCCCCTCAGGATTTACCCTAAAACACTGTACCGCAGTTTGTTGATCCTTTGTCAGTGTCAGCCATGTTAGATTTCTAAATTTCTTTGTAAAAATATGTATTTGTTTATTCCTATTTTTAAAAACATTTTTCTTCACATTCTGTAGGGATTTAAAGTTTAACATATCAAAAGTTGATGGAAAAATACCTATTCCATGTAATGTATAAGATGTTTAATATTCAGACAGATAGTGAGGTTAAGCTCAACTGCCTATGTTATAGGGTAAT
>NDGN011478260.1:0-16940 GCA_002564285.1 Tympanoctomys barrerae
TCCATTGCCATTTAAATATTGTAGGTGCGTGAATTCAGCAAAATAATCCAATATAGTCCAGTTGTCCATAATAGTAGTGGGTTATCTGAAACAAATTCCCTAATTTTTGTTTGGTTTTGTTGTCTTCTGAGCCCTCTTGATATTCTGACTGAGCCACATTTTAGAAACAAGCTAAATAACCACATCACCAGAATCATCACTTATGCTCCTCTTATAATTCTCCACTTCATCTAGGATCTTCCACAGTCAGATGAAATTTCTACCACTCTCTTACTATTTCAAATTAAGCCTTAAATTTCAACACATGAGCCATTAGCATCACACTAATAACCCATGTCCCAATTGTGGCACTGTTTTAAACAATAGTAATGCATTATTAAATTTATTTAGTTATTGTCCATTGTTCCATAAAAAATAAGAAATCTAATACCCATAAAAAATGTTGTTTGTCATTACATTTGTATCTATTGTTTGAATTTTCTATGAACTATATTACCTGTATATTCCCATTATATGATAAATGCTAAAAATGGATGTATGGTTGAAAATGAGTAAAAAAAATTAAAGAATCTCAATGTAATATATACATTATATACTATTAAGGACAGTAGCATAACTTAAGTTTTAATCATAGTTATCTTATGAATGTAATAGTGATTAAAACTTAGTTTTAAATATGCTAGATTTAGGGCTGGCCAAATAGCCCAGTAGTTCCAACCCTGGAGGCCTGTCGTGCAGGACACACCCCCAGGGAGCTCTGAGACAGAGATTGAGACTGGGCCTGCTGGCATGCACCTGTAATCCCAGCACTTGGGAGGCTGTAAACAGGAGAATCACTATGAGTTCAATCTAGTAGTGAGACCCTGAACACCCTGTGAAATCATCCCTAATCACCCCCAAATATGCTAAAATTATTGTTCTATGTTATTTTATGTTATTCACATTAAGTAAAAGTACTTTCAGCAATTAATTATTTTTACTAAATAGATAAAGCCATAAATACAGCTAATTTACAACTACTGTGGTATCACTTAGGTGTATCAAATAAAAGGTAATATCTTCAAATCACATAAACGTCATAGTAATTTTTCCACTATTAGATATGTTGATCTTAAAAATTATGTAATTAGAGCCGGGGAGATAGCTCAGTAGAATAAGCATTTCCCTGACAAGCACAAGGGTCTGAATTCAATCCCCAGTTCCACAAAAATAAAATATATATATATATATATTTTATATATATATATATAAAATTAAACAGTATAGAATAAATCAAACTGCATATACTTTAGGATATGCATTTTTAAATCATCCCTCAGTCTTTACAGTTTATGACTGAACATAAGGCTTCTATAGATAAGTACTTAACTTTCCCTAATTATTATTGTTTTCTGGAAAGCACTGTTTATAAAAGATTTCTGAAATTAAACATACTTCTTAATCATTTGTTTACCAAGTCATTTTTTCCTCTCTCACATGTCCATATCCTATATATTATCTTTAAAAGTTGCATTGTTAGTAATAAAATAGTATGTTAAATTCCTAAAAGTAGGTTTATTTCTGTCATAAGGCATCATTGTTTATTATGTGAAATTCTTCCATCTAAAATTCTATCTTTGGTTTAGTTGAACAAGTATTTAATTAAAATCAAAATACCCTCTGAGAGCTACAAAATAATCATTTGGACAAGAGCAACATCTTCTAAATCTACAAATTGGGATCTCAAGTGATCCTTTCAAGAGGAATGGAAATCTTAAAGGAAGAGAATGCATTGAAGAGGTAAATATGGCTAATAGATATGATATAGAAGAGTAAACAGTTCATTTGTCATAGACTGACATTGGGTTTTGACAAAAGTGTATCGAGAGCTCTCAAAAGGCTAACCTTCGGTGGCAAATTAGGAGAGGCAGGAATGTTAATATTAGGGGATTTAAATTTAGTTTAGTTTTTTTTTTTTTGTATTTGGAACAAGGTCTACAGGGTCTATAGGGTCTCACTGAGTAGATCACACTCGTAGTGATCCTCCTGTTTACAGCCTCCCAAGAGCTGGGATTATAGGCACGTGCCACTGCACGTAGGCTCAATCACCTTCTCAGTGCACCCCAGGGGCAGGGCTGGCACAGCAGTCCAGGGATCAAACTCCTGGCCCCTGCATCTGCCTATGCAGGTGCTTTAAAACACTGAGCTCTTTGGCTGGCCCCTAAAACACTTTAAACTAAGTTAATTTCCTCATCAGTAAGTGCTGAGAGGACTGAACACAGAATTCATAAGATATAAGAAAAACTGTTTTAAAAGTTTTAATTATATACAAATATTAGATGGACTTAATAAACTATTTAACTAGAATTAGCACTGAAAGTCTATAAAAAAGAATCTAGAATTCTACCTGGGGGAAGAACAATTTTGGATAGTTTTTGCATGAGATTCATAATTAAATACTTAATAAACACTTTAAAGTTACTATATTAATCATACTTGCCTTGTGAAAAAGCAAATTTTTCAATTTGTTCCCTTTTCTAAGAAAATTCAAAAGTTAGATACTAACACTTAGGTGGAATATTTAAATCACTACAGCATTTGTATTTATTAATGGAGCTCAAACAGAACAAAAAATTGAGCCTCTTAATGGAATTAAAAATAAAGTTAATACTGATTGAGTCCCTAACTTTTTAATACTGAGTAAAAAAATGAAATATATTCTGATTTTTAGATTCTTTAGGTGGGGCCAAGATACTCTAAAACTGCTTGATATTGATTTGTGTCCAGTAGACACAAATATCAATAGTGACAATAATTTTAAGATACTGTGTATGTGCTACTATTTTTCAGATGGCAAAAGAATGTACCGATTTTTGAGCTTTCTTTGATGAGCAGTTTAGGAGTGCAGATACTTTCCTAAACAAAGCAATATACCTGGAGAAGAGTAAAATGCAAGATTCTTAGAATTATTATTTAAAAAATTCTTTGCTATTTATGGAACAAACTTAACAGATAAGGTTTAAGCACAGGTATTCACCTTTATTCAAAGCATAAAAAATGAACTCAGAGGCAATTCAATACTATTTCATCAAATGAAATTAACAAAAAGCAGGTCAATTTTATTTATTAGAAAAATGTCTGGGGATAATTATAATATCAAAAATTTACACACAGTAGATATTTATATTTATTAATCGCATAGCATATGCATATCTTGATCTTCTATTTTAATGGACTGTAGAAATTTTTCTGCTCTAACTGTAATACTTCAGGTTTAGAACACACATTATGCCATCAACTCAACTGAGCTCTAGGGCCCAATAATACTTTCATACTATATTAGGATTATGAGATCTGTCTATTTCATGGTCCTGAAGAAATTAAATTTTTTGCTCATATTTTGAGTGCTGTATATTGCACAGTATAAACTCCATAGTCTCTAACACAATCTTTATACTCTGTCATCAGGCTTCATTTTCCAAGCTTACTCCTCACCAATTTTCTCCTCCATGTGTCTTTATACTTTAATCCTCAGCTGCATTGGGCATGACATGCTGTTTTTATACTTGTATATTTATTACATCTTTTATACAAGTAATACATCTTTCCACAAAGACTTTGCCTCTCAGGTGAAGTAACTGTGAGTCAACTTTTACAGAAACCATTACTATTTTTCTCTTCAACTCCTCTATACCACATAGAGACAATATTTATATGATAATTTAGTTACATCTGTTATAGCAATAGGAATCATGTTATAAATGATTGTTAAAAAATTTCCTCCAAAATACTTGAAATCTAAACTTTCATACAATTATAAAAGGATCACATATCAATGATTTTACTTAATTTGCTAATGAAATACCTAAGATATAACTGAATCAAACGAAAATGAAGTGTTATAGTTATTCAGCTCCTTTGGAAAAGCAAAAGTAAATTTACAAATAGTTACAAAACTCTCTTTTTTCTACAGGAGGAGACCCATCAATTGTTCTTCCATTTGTTTCTCTATGAAGAAAGCCACTTGTATTGTTGTATAACAATTTAAAGTGTAGAAAGAAGCTCCCAAACAAAGACATTAGGAAATAATTTGTAGGGGTGCAGAGATATGCAATAAGTGTTTTCCTTTTTTCATTTTCAAGCATTTCACAACTTTTCCTGAGAGTAATAAAAAATTTAAACAAAATGTATATTTTTCACCAAAGTAGCTGTCAAGGAAATAAAATACAAGAGTAGAGAAAGTACATGTACAAAACACCTCTGTCCAAGAACACATGCCTACTCTAAGAGATTTTCAACAGTTTTAGCCAGAGGTATATAGAGGGACTTAGCATATATATGAGAAGACTAATAGCTACTGAATCATACTTATTTTAGAAAGTGCTTTTTAAAATTAATTTTATTGAGAAACAAATAGCAATGAGACAGTTCAAATAATTAATACATTGCATTTTGTTGCCTTCTATAGTCATTCATAGCCCAAGATGCAAACATGATATCCTGCCGAAACACTGTTACTACAAATCTTTCTTCTCATTGAATTAAGAGAAAGTAGCTGTGCATCTATCCTAACTATTTTGTTGAAGCATTTTATTTCTAATAGATGATGATAAATTCTGAGGTCAGCCAAAGACAAAATTTGGAGATTTCTATCACCAGGATGAATTCCTTTAAGAATTTTATTCACATCTTTATCACATAAAAACATCATTTCATTTTGAAATCTAAATTTCAACTCATTTTGAGAATGAAACCTAAGATACTACATGCAAGGAAGCTCCAATCTGTCCTCCTTTGCGATCCTCTTCTATTGGAGTGCAAATCTACACCTAAGTCCCCCACTTACTATTAGTCTGTTGTACCAGCTGGGTGTGGTAGTGCAAGCCTGTAGTCCCAACATATAGGATGCTGAGGCAGGAGGACCAATGTGAATCTGGGCTCTGAAGTGAGTTCAAGGGCATCCTAAACTGCATTGTAAAACCCAGTCTCAAAAAGGCCGATGATGGTGATGATGATGATGATGGTGATGATGATGATGATTATGATGACGACGACGACGACGACGATGATGGTGATGATGGTGGGGTGATGATGGTGTGTATTGCACCAATTTAGACACAAGGTCCTCAAGGACAGGCTCTATATCTAGAATATACCTTCATTTTCTTAGTATCTCATACATTTGTTACACGAAATATATTCAGACATAGTTGGTGACAACCTGAATAAGAAGAAAAACTATAGAATCAAAAAATTAATCTTTAGGGACTGGGGAGATAGCTTGTTGGTCTGAGCACCGGCCTGGCAAGCACTAGGACAGTCATTCCCAGGAACGACATGCTGTGCTGGCCCTGGAACCCCCGCATGCCCTGAGAGCCACTGAAACCAGGTATGGTGGGGCATGCCTACAATCCCAACACTGGGGAGGCTGAGAGCAGAGGATCACTACAAGTCTGAGCTGCATAGCAAGACCCAGTACCAAGCAAGTAAATAAATAAATGATTAAAAAATTAAAATAATATTAATTTTAAATAGATTAATTCAAGCCACTTTTCCATTTGTGAAGGGTTTAATATATCCAATTAATTTAAAGTAGTGATCCATACCAGAAAATAACTAAAATTAACATAGATTTATGATCTACATTGACCTACTACTTCTATGTTTCTGAGATTATCTAATCATGCTATTAATCAATCTTTGATAAAGTTATTCCAATATTTTATTTAGAAATATATTTAAATATATTAAATGCAGATGAAGCCATAAATAAACCTAGTTTAATACAAGATACAACTGAGCTTGCAAAACAGCATTATCCTAAGATGTTGAATGCACTATAAAATTAGTTACTAGAAATAAAGTGCTTTTTAATAGCTGTTTTCCTCTTCTCAAACTCTAAGATTGCTTATATAAAGTAAAAGTAGTTTAAAGCCTTGTATAATTGTTCATTCTCTGTTCAAACTCAGCATCTGGAGGAGACTGTGAGCTAATTTTAATTATTAACAGAATTATTATGACAATTCATCTTGAATATCAATGGATCTGGTTGTTATATCCAACATTTGCATTAAACTAAGTTCTCAAGAGATAAAAGAACATGTGGTCTTTCTCATGGATGTTGAGCTTATGCTGCTCTGAGGCCCTCACTCTGAACTGACCGTACAAATTAGTTCTGATGTTTAGCAGAGTTGACCAGCATTACAGATGCATCTCATTTGTACAGTCCCAGGGAGTGCTATAACCACACTATATTCTTAACAGCCATCCTGGCAGAGTGTATTAGGCCCCTTTTTAGAAATCAAAAGGCAAGGTTCAGAGAAGACAGAGATATTCTAAAATGACACAGTCAATGTTGGATTAGTGGAAAATCTAGAGCTGACTCTATTATGATCATTCAAGCAGAAGTGAGGGAGGTGCGCTTAGACATTCAGCAGGAGACATTGCCTGTCTACATCTTGAAGTTCAGGAAGCTTCATGAAGACAAAGTACTGGCTTTTTGGTTTTGTGTATTCAAATTTTAGAAATTGTTCAGATAATTCCCACTTTAATTAGAAGTAAACATTTCCAAAATGGAAAATGTCATAAAAAGCAGAAATATTAATCAGAAATTAAAAATAGGCAAATGTTCAGTTATGAAATTATTTACAGACTAAATGAAGACAGCTACAGTCGCAGAAAATATCTTAAGGCAATGATTCAACTAGAGAAACACTGTACCATGAGGCTTTGGGACAGCCAGATCAAATGAGTGTCTTTAGAAAACATAGGCTTTGAACATTAATAGGCTGTGGATCCTAGCAGACTCTACAAATGAGAAACTGTACATCTGTATTTACAAACTTCAAGGACAGTAAAGTATTTGGATAACACCTGGGCTCCAGAAGAACTTGACCTTGCTTCAACATCTGTCACTGGGGCACCAAAGGGCAGTGAACAGATGAAATGTTGAATGATGAAGTGTGACTCTCAGCACATGTGTTGATGGTTGTTCATTGCACAGATGTGGGGTGTGTTCATTCAGTCCTTCCTGTATTTGTCAGTGAGCAGCCAGATAAAAGACGGGCTCCTCCAATACAGAAAGATAAGGAGAATTTAAGGAAGGGACTCTCTGAGATCTTTGGGCAGGAGCTAGCAAGAGAAGGGATAGTTTACAGGCTTGCAAGAGCAAAGTTAATACTCTAGAGTTGAAGGGCATAAATAGAAAAGAGGCTTTCTGAATCTGAGGACACCTAAGTTCAACTACATTTTGATGACAAAACTATCATAGGGGAGCTAGATACTGAAAGATGTGGAATTTTAGTAGAGCCAAACAAGGCTGTCATACAGCTTGGCAAGAGCCAAAACTGACAGGCATGTGGTAGAGGCCTGATTAGTCCTTCTTTGTCTCTCAAAACCAGCAGTGTGATTCTTCCTTGATCAGGAGGTACCCTCAGACCTTTCTAGTATCCAAAGGCGCAGTCTGCCAGTCCTTGCCACCATTCATTTCATCCAGACTTATACTGTCTCAGCAAAGCATATTCCTTCACCAGACAGTTTAAAAAGCACGTGCTTTGAACAGCTGAATACAAAATAACAATATCCTCCATTCTGTGCCAGGGGCTGTGCCATGAGATTTACTAAATGTCATCGAACTTAATCCCCAGTACAGATATAGGGAAACAGCATCGTCTCCATTTCATGAGTGGATCAGGACAAGCTTTTGCAAAATAATTAATGCTATTCATCCAGGATTTTCTTCACACTAACCAAAACTAGTGATAACTTCATAGCAGCAACCTTTCTGATAATGACATTTAAAATGTTTTACATACTTTGCAAAAGTTTGCTTGCTGATCTCTTAAATTTCTAACAAAACCAGTCCATAAGAAGGCCCATTTGCATGGGCTTTTACAAAAAGCTTACAAAAATCAAACTCACACTAATATACATAATTTTTATATAACATCTTTCAGCCTTTTTATATGTTTCTACCACGCATGATCCTGAGTCACATAATTGAATGTCTATGAGGTGAACTCTGGTGGTGATATGTTACCAACAGGAGACAAAACACTTATTTATGGGGCACATAAAGATATCACTTTCCTGTTGATTCAGGTGAAGTTCACCTTGTAGCTCACTTGTGCGTAGACAGGAGAGTAAAGGAAGTCTCTCTAGAATATCAAGGTGTTCTAATCTGAGAGCAGCAGAATTTGGTGCAGGTGGCTACTGAATTAGCTATTAACAGTTGATTAGAAAGATGTATCCCAGAATGTTCTATTTCTTTCCTCAAAAATCAACAAGAAGAACACAATTTTAAACAGAAATCTCAGCTTCTCATATTATGTCTGATTCCATCATACTATTTTGTGAAATAGAGCTATAATTCAACCCTGTAAGTTAATGGAGTTTGGCAGAAAGGTGCGCATCACATTTTGCAAAAGAGCCTTGATTACTCTCAGTACTTCCTTTTGGTAATAAAATCTTGACAGCCTCCATTTCTCAAAAGAACTGCTGTATTATTTTCCCCTCAATTCTAAATAGTTATTTAACTTTAAAATAGTTGCATGTAAACAGGAATTTCTCTACTTTAAAAAAAAAAAAGGTAGCTAAGAGGGCTTTGTTACCACTGTTTTCCAATCTTTCATCACATAAGAAACTTAAAGTAACAAATGAATGCAATTTACAACTTTGAATACTCTAAATCTTTTAGTTATTATATAGAGTTCTGCATCAGTCAAGGTGCAAGCAGCTTAACTCAGGTAATTTAAAGAGAGCATAACAAAATCCATTATTTACAAAAGTGCAAGCTGATGGGAAGGAAAACCACAACAGATAGTGCAGTCTTTGGAGGTTAATAACGACAAGTAATTTAAGTGCCTTTATGGAGCAGGTGGGAGAGAAAAGGATCACTCCACTGGCACCAGAACCTCCAATGTTACT
The DNA here is from genome assembly GCA_002564285.1 of Tympanoctomys barrerae. Taxonomy (NCBI): domain Eukaryota; kingdom Metazoa; phylum Chordata; class Mammalia; order Rodentia; family Octodontidae; genus Tympanoctomys; species Tympanoctomys barrerae. The sequence continues at coordinate 8,905 of NDGN011478260.1, forward strand.
GGAGACAGCACTGAGCCTGGAACAACTTTGCAGTGAATGGATGGGAGAAATTGATATCCTGGCTTCTCTTCATTTTTCCTTCTGAATTTTTGGTGACCCTCCATCACCCAAAACCAAAAGGGTGCTCACTGATAGAATCCATACCAGTTAGCTTCCCAGGTAGGACGTAAGTTGGAACAGGGTAGTAGGATGAATCCAGATGGGGGATATGGAAGATATCCAAGGAACATTCATTTAGGCGATCATTTCAGTACTTTTTCTTTTAGTTGTTGATTTTCACTCTGAAATAACTCAATTTGCTTTTAGTGCTGGAATGGTTGATACTTTGTGTCAGGTTGAGAAGTTTAAAAGTTTAATGAAGCAATTCAGCAGGGGCCAGGTCCTAACTGTAAACTTCCTCATCCTGTGGAAGATAATGGCAGGGAGACTTGAGAGTGCTACCTTTGTCAGCGAGGGGCAGCACACATGAAATACAAGGGAAGTAAAGAAGCTTGCTTTCCCCTCCTTCTGCCCTTGTTGCTTTTGCTGTCTTCTGCCCCCTTGAGGGGTTGGCTCTGAGCCGCGCCACTCTACTTAGGTGCCAGGTGATTATTATCAAAATCTCTAAAAACTGTGAGCTACACCTTCTTTAATTTTGGATGTTGTGTAGTTTGTCTTAAGAAAGAAAGAAAAGTAACGAAGATAGAAATTGGTACCAGAGAAGTAGGGTTGTTGCTGTAACTATACCTAAATGTGTGATTCAAGGGCCTTTGAGAATGGCTTGTGGGAAGAGATGGGAAAGGTTCCGAGAAGTTCTTTGAAGGACTTCAAATGTTTGAGAATGCTGTGTATGGGAGATTTTTGTCAGAACTCAGGAGACCAGAAAAGTGGTAAGAACAGGCTCGGGAGGATGATTTCTATTTGGAAAACAACTACATTTGCTGCGAGACTTTAGACAATGTGTGTTTACAGCTTGGCAAAAAGTTTTTTCTGTATTTTCTTCCTGCTTTGAGAATTTGCCTGAGCTTGAGATTAAGAATGGTGGACTAATTTATCTGGCAAAAGTAATTTCAAGGCAGTCAAATGATGTGGTAGTAGAACAGCTAATGTTGGGAGCTTTTAGCCAGATCTAGGTTGAGAATCAAGAGCAGAAAGCCCACCAGAATAATTTAAAATGTTTTGAGTTTGTCCAGAAAGGGTACTCCAATAATTCTGTGAGGTAGAAAGATAAAGCTGAGAACTTTACCTGAGAAGAAATGGCCTGAGGATATCAAAAGAATCACAAGTCTCCACCCTTTGTAGCCTCAAACCTGCAAAAAGGAAGACTGCTTTAGGAAGAAGCTGCAAAATGCCATGTTCCAGCATGGTAGGGGCATAGAAATTTCTTTCTCAGAATTGGATTCCAAGTGCTCAGTGATCCAGGCTCGTGGGCCCTACAGCCCAAAGAGAGAAAGCCTGGCTACTGCTCCTGCAGACCTTGGCAGTACCCCTGTGGTACTGGTTTTTTGAAGAATACAAGAGTTGTGGAGTTAAAAAGGCTTCCAACCCAATTTCAGAAGATCTGGGAAGCCAGGCAGTGTGTCCTGAGAGGGTAATGTGAAGCCAAAGGTGCAGTAGAGATCCCAGAAGTTTGGAAAAGACACGAAAGTGGATCATCTAAGGAAACCTGCAGGGAGGGAGCACAGCCAGCCCCAAAAAAGAAGCTGTGAGAACTTCAACTACCAGAAGTGCCTTAGGTGTGGGACCACACCACACAGGCTCCTTAGAGCTCTCAACTTGCCACAGATGCACATGAAAGTACAGGACTCACTGTTTGCCCTGTGAAATTTTGGACTTGCTTTGGTTCAAATCTTTTGTATGCCCCTCTTTCTAATTTTTGGAATGGCAATTTTAATCTTGCGTTATTGAATGTTGGAAGTGTTTCATTTTGTTTTTATTTGTATAAGACTTGCAGCTAAAAGTTGGTAATACATCTTGGAGGAGACTTGTGACTTGAACATTTTAGCAATGCTGAAACTGTTAGGACTTTGGCAACTCTTAGATAGGAACTAAATGCCTTTTACATGAAGGGACATTCATGAGTCTTTGAGTGGCCATGGGCAGAAAGCTATGATTCTAATGTAATACGATGTCGATAGACTCAATACTGCTTATTAAGGATTGTTAAACCTGTGCTGTAATGTTCAAGCTGCGAAATGGTAAGAATCTTGAGCATGTCTTTGTATCTAGAGGCCAGTTGAAAGAAATATGTTTGACCACTGACTTGACAAGGGGTAGGGGTGGACTGCAATATTTGATGTGCTTTGTCAGTGTGAGAAGCTGAGAAGTGAACGAAGTAACACAGCAGGGGCCAGGGTCCTCACTTTGTGAACATCCTCATCCTATGTAAGATGAGCACCTAGAGATCATTATCCCTGCCCTAGGGGCGGTAGCAGCTTGCTTTTCCTTCTTTTAGCTCTCATGGCCGTTCTTGTCTTCCTCCGCCTTGAAGCGTTGCCCCTGTGCTATGTCACCCTTCCTTAGAGCCATCTGATTATGTGCTGAAACCTCCACAAACTGTGAACTAAATAGACCTTTCCTCCCTTCATTGAGGGCATTGGATGTTTTGTCTCAAGAAGAAGGGAAAATAACCAAGACAGCCACTATGTCCATCTGCTCAGGCTTGTTTTTCATTTCTTAACAAATCATAGTTGCCACATATTTTGCAAAAAGGGAAAGAAGAATTTATTCAAAACTAACTCTGAGGAGATGAAGGTGCCTATTTGGCACCTCAAACCACTTTCTCACCATGTCCAATTGGGTAGGATTCTCTATAGCAAGGAACAAGGGGATGGAGGGAGAGAGGCAATGGTCACCACATCTGCTTCTAGCCATCTTAGATTCTTTCTCCTCTTTCTTGTGGAAAAGAAACCAGGCTCCAGGCCTCTAGGAATTCATCTGCATATTCTGTCATTTCAGCTGATCTGAGGAGAGGAAAGGGTGTTGCTTATAAACTCAAAGAAGTTGCTTATCCCTAATGAAAAAATCTCTAATGTTTTAAGTTCCACTTTGCATGGAAAATTACAATATGAGTTACAAATTGCAATTTCTAAGACCCACTCTCTAGTTCTATTTTATTTCAGGAGGAAATGGTTTGTTACACTTTGCGTTCATGACCTATGCCTAGTCATTTTTTTTCAACAGTTAAAGGTGGAACAGTGTCAATTTGATTGAGTCAGGAACCTAATGGGGGACAGAGAAAGCAGATCTAGAGAATTTCAGTTGAAGAACATAGCCCCAAATATCAACCAACTACGAAACATATCGATATAATGATAATGCTGGCTGGGAAGATAGCTCGATGGTCTAAGCGCCTGCCTGAAAAGTGCAAGGACCCAGGTTCAACCCAGATACTTCATGCTGTGGTGGCATGCCGGGCCCCCAAAACTGGGTGTGGTGGCGCATGCCTGTAATTCCAGTGCTGGGTGGGCTAAAGCAGGAAGATCACTGAGAGTTTGACCTGTGGAGCAAGACCCTGTACCAAATACACAAAATAAAAAAAAAAAAAAGTAATACTAACACATTTATTGTCCTTCTACAAAATCGCTCCACTGATGATCCCATCATTATTGTGTGCATATTATTTTTCTCAGCAAATATATAAAGCAGTAATTATGGAGCTTTCAGTACATTTTTTTACATTCTCATACAATATAAAATAACTTTTGGTTGTACAATTGTTTCACAAATTGTTCTGAAACTTCATCACTAGCTATAAAATATAAATATTTGTTCCTCTCTGGTGTCTTTGCTACTATGACCCTGTTTACAAATTAAACAAATGTTCATCAAGTTCTAACCTTGTCTTCGCCAGTGTTCCGAATGTTGTGATAAAGCACTGAATTAAAGTACATACTAAATTTAAAAATCAAAATGTGAATCATTTTTGCTGTCAACAGAATACCAGGCAACTCCACTTAATAAATATGTCATTTTTATTGATCAGTGTTTTTCCCATAGATGTATCTTCATTTTTTACATATGGAAAGAAATGATCCTTGATTCTGAACAAGTCATATTTTTACAGAAAATAGCTACAAGTCAAGGCCTCCTCTTGTGCCCTCCTCTTTCTCTCCACTGTATGAATTATAAAACAGTAGACAGCGCTCCATTCAACCGAGAGAGAACATTGCCAAGTGAAGCACAACATGATATATGTAGAAAATATTGTGAAGATGTCCAGAATAGGAATGTAGATTTGCATTTTATTTTTATTTCAGGAGAGGAGAGCGGAGCTGTGCTGTGCATAGGACTATTGAAGCAGGCACTGATGCATGAATGCTCCTCTATTTGTTCCACTTTCATCTGCTGCAGTACCTTCCGTTCATGTTCTTATTTGGCATTTTATTAGCAGGACAACTGGTAGGCTGGTCTGAAGAATAATGTTCAGGGTTTCTTTAAATTTTTTTTTTGACATTTCTCATTGTATGGTACCGTGTCAAGTAAGCATGAACCACAGTGCACAGTATATTGAATTTTCTTCAGGTAGTTCAAAACAAATTAATTCTCTACCCACACATCATTTAGAGCACTAATTCCCTGTGCAGCCCAGCAAACTTCAAGCTGTACCTGTTCAGCATTTAAAGTTAAGGAAGTGCATCATAAACACCTGTTAAAGTTTATAGCCATCTGCTTCCCCAAGAAACCTGAATTCTAATAATACAAAATTAACAGATGGGAAAGAGCTATAACCTCAGCTTTGAAGAGGGTAACTGCAACCTTTGAATTAACACAGTGCCATTCTGCTGGTAATTGTCTACAGTGTCCACAGGGACAGAGTCAAGCAACGATGGCCCATTAGTGACATTGTGTGCTTTGTTGAGGGACAGTCCTGATCCACAGAACCTCTAGATAATTCCTAAACCTCAATCCTAAGCTAAATGTTCTTCCCAGGAAAAGAACAAAATAATTAAGATATAATGAGATGTGTCTCAACATGTGATGATCTTGAGGGGAATAAGATGATGCCTGTGAGGCTGGAAATGGCAATGTTTTAAAGAAGAAATTAAAGTTGGTTATAACCCACTTGCATACAATTAGCTATAAAACTTGGATGTTGAGAGGAAATTCATGGGAAACTGAACAGATTTTCAAGAACTATTTTTTTTTTTAATATTCACCAATAATAGAGAAGACACTAGTTACATGATAACTAATTCAGGAATATTTTAAGCAAAATATTTTTAGCTCAGTATTATTATTTTGTTTCACAAAAATAGCACCTTTCGTGTTGTTTTCCATTTTGATTGTAAAAGTCATGTCTGTTCAATATAAATAATTCAAATCATACAGAGTATGTGGAGTGGAAAGTGGAAGGTAACCATGATTTCATGCTCCACAAACTTGAGAAACAAACATCAATAAATCTCTTTTATTTTTTCAATTAATGATATGAGAGCCCTCATGTCAATCTTGTATGGACTCCAATATCTACCACATGGAGTTGGCTTCATGCTGCATGCAGTTCATGAGGACTAAATAGCTCCACTGGCAACCAGTCCACAACGCAGAGCAGACTTCTGCGGTGGCGGCTGTGGGGCCACAGAGCAGGGTTGCTGAAATCTGCCTTTCCAGTACGTGACCAAAGGGGCCCGCCCTCGTGTGGACTGCACAGCGGTGTGTGTTTCCCCACTGTCTGCTGGGCACATGTTAGTAACATTCACAACTCGAATTGCCAGGCCTCTGCCATGAGCCAACGATTGCATTAAGTTTTTCCTCCTACCTTGACAAGTGTGAAGGGTAACAGAATATTCCAACCCAAATTTGCCTTTTAGCATACGAATTATTCTGAGCTAAAAAAATTGACAACCAGCAGATTTAGGAAAAGCTCTATAAATAGGACATGTATTTTTTTCTTTTATATGTTCATATCTGTGAACAGAAATTTCCATTATTAAAATTTCTCTCCTATACCAGGAAGAGATAGCTCTTAACAACTGTTATCACTGGAGAAGCACTAACTTAAATCTGAATTTCCAACTGTCTAAACAAACTAAATTTTCACCAAGACTGACTTCTTGCTTTCCACTTTGATCCTAAATTTCTTCTCCTTTCTTTAGCCTAAGATTGTACATCAGCCCAACTTGTAATCACTCTGAGTTACTCATCCTCCATGTTCCCATAATTTATGCAGAATGCACATATTAATAAACTTGCACATGTTTTTCTCTTGTTAATTTGTCTTTTACAAGTCTAATTTACAAGAATCTAGCTTGAAAACCTATGGTGGGGAAAGTGAAGATAAACAAAGGGAACACTTGCAGAGAAGAAGCAGAGGCTGTCTGTTCAGACCTCATCCTAGCTATAGTCCTAAGTAACACTTGCATTTGGCAGACAGGCAAACACGGCCAGGTAAGTATAGAAGCTTTATAGTGGAAACTAGGGAACATGTTGATGGGTGCCTGATTAGATGCTGTTGGCATGGAGAAGCTAAGTGCAATGCAGCAGAAATTGTGTTTCTGTTAGGACAACAGATTTGGCTCCTCTGGATTGTCTTAGGTTTGAAGTTGGTACAAAAACAAACAAACAACTACTAAGAGTTACTGATTTCATCCAAGTTGTTTCAGGGTAATTGCTACAGAGATTGTGGCTCAGCTTCTTGGATTGGTAGTGTAGAGTTTGTAAGAATTCTGTTTTTATGTATGTTCCCATGATTGGCATTTTTGTTTATGCCGTCACCTACAATATCTCTATACATTCAGCAGCTTCAAAAAACACTAAGTATTTCTGTCTGTCTCAGTTACTCTTCTCTCATAGTTGGGACAAATACCCGAAACCCAAAATGAAGGAAAGAAAGGATTATTTAACTCATACTTTCTGGAGGTTTCAGTCCATACTCAGCTGGCTCCAAGGGAGCCACATGGAAGAGAGAAACCTTTTATAGCAGCAGAAGACAGCAAAGCATCAAGATCAAAAGGGAGGAGTGACAGCAACAATGACTACAGAAAGCAAGTCTGTCTCCCTTAAATTGCATTCAGGCCATATGGCCCAGGCTGGCTGTAGTACTCACACCCATAATCCAGCAGCACTCACACCCATAATCCCAGCCTTGATCGTGAATTAATCTCAAACTCTAGAAGTCTCTGTTCCATGACTGCATGAGGCTTTGGGGGGACAACTAGACACAAACCATAACATTGCCACAGTGCTACAGGTCAGAGATGCTGTCCTGGTCTAATGAGACTAGCAGGGATTGTGTTCTTTCCTGAAATTCTTTGAGCAGGTTCTATTTCCTGCTAAATTGGCACAATTTAGCTCCTTGAGTTGCTAAATTGATCAAGGTACTTATTTCCTAGATGGCTGTGAGTCGAGAACCATTTGTTGCTTCTACTAGTCGCTGTATTCTTTGGCTCCTTGGTTCTACTCCTCCATCTTCAAACTCGGAAGATTTGCCTTCCTGCTGGAAGCATGATGGCACCAAACAAACCTAATGGAGCATAAAGGGGATGCCTGGTTTCTCAGTGGACTGAATGTTGGGGGTGAATGCACTGATGGAGAGCGAGAAGGCCCTTGAGACAGAGAAGTCCTGAGGACATGGGAGGAAAAATGAAGGTCAGCAATAAAGAGCTGGTGGTGACTGTGGGAACCTACAGTGCTAAGAGTGACAAGAAGCAGGCCAGCAATGGATATCACAGATAAAACCAAAGTACTTGCAGCAGTTTAGGATATCTTTCCATCGTAGGCAAAATTAACTCCCATACCAACTATTCATCTAGCTTAGATTTCAAAACATGCAAGCTTTGGAAATACTTAGAAATGGATTCAAATTATTTTTTGCCTTTCATTGCCGAAGAACCTTGGCCAATTTTCTTAAGTTCATAAAGTTCCATTTTCCTATGTGTAGGCTAGAGATAACCATGTCTTTTTTTTTTTTTTTTTTTTTTTTTTGGTGGCTCCAAGTGCCTTCAGGACAGGTTTGGCTGGCTTGAGTTTTGGGGATCAAACCACAGAAACCCGAGCCTGACTGCTTTGGTGAAGCAGCCACTTGAAGAACTGAGCTAAGGGGCAGGCCCCCGAGA